>RPOG01004478.1:0-44199 GCA_008086565.1 Thalassoma bifasciatum | reverse complement strand
TCTTATGGGAGCGCGGATGGGACCAGTCCAAGTTCTGTCAGACACGGGGAAAGGGAAGCAGGTGTGGAACAGGGTTAATTCAGTCAAGCCATCCTAACCTTTAAAGTGTTAGTGTGGGAGTGTGGGAGAGACGACGCTCTGGAATCAGTTTGGTCAAGTTTCATTTGGACCTCTGAGTGTCCAACTCATTGTTTTGAGTTTTTCTTGTTACAGTTAAGACTTTCCTTTGAAGCAAAATCCCACTCAGAGCAAAAACAGTCTTCTAATAATGTACTAGTGGAAGCAGAAGAAGTAGTTATGCCTACAAGAGCACAAAAAAACTAAACTATAAATTGTTCCACTGCAAGCACATGCAGTTCGTTCTGTGCCCTCCTCTCCTCTTTTTTAATTAACCTCCCGTTTGGAGGATGACATGAAGTACACATCTCTGTCTGTCACTGTCAGAATAAAACCACCTCTGGCTCTGCTGCTACCTCGCATACTTGAATGACAAAGAATGACACCGAGCTATAACTCCTTCTTTGACTTCTTACAACATATTTATTGCGGTGCTGCCTTTGTTGTATTTTGACTTTGACATTTTTTGAATAATCATTACATAACTTCCTCATTCTTAGGAAATATTGGTCCTCACAGTTTGTAACTACTGCAGAGCACGATTATTTGGACATTTTTTATGATGTTTATAACTTAGTGTTTCAGTCAGTAATGATGAGGCTCCTTCCCAAAGATGAATTTCAGTGACTGTCACTCTTCCTAAATGCTGAAGTACCTCAAACTGGGGCCAGTTCATCGGCATGCCGGGCCCTTGATTGGAGCGGAACCACTTCAGGTCCTCTTCAGCATCAGTAGCAGAGATTGTGTCTTCCAGCGTGTGGTAGATTGTCTGGAATCTAGGAAGAAAATGTTGCACTTTGAGCATCTCTCACAGATTTTTGAACATCTGATATGATCATTGTCCTGTGTCTGACCTGTGATTGGTCGAGAGGTCCAGGTGCTGTTTCACCTCCAGCAGCAGCTCTCGGAAGAAGCGGATGCGTTTGTCTTCAAACTGCTGCCACTGCTCGAACACCTGCTCCATGTTCTCCATGTACTGTGGGGTCACTTTGTCGAGTTCTTCGAGGGATTTCTCGTAGCGCTCTTTAGTCTGAGAGACAAAGGTCACAGTGAATTCTTAGAAATGGTGCTGCAAAAATAATGTAATGGTGATTATTTTTTTCCAGTATTGCAACTGCTTTATATCATGCAATTATTTTTTTATCTTATGCATTGTTGATATCAACTGCTATATTGAAGGGAATGACTTTTTTATTAATCTCAGTTTGAATAAATGAGAGAAAAGTAGGATATTTACAGAAAAAAATATACAGAACATCTACTACAAAAAAGAAATGACCTACAGTCATTTCCTACCTACAGTGATGTATGAAACTCTCCAATAATCCAAAAGCAGAAGGGTTTGGCTTTATCAAAGTGAGAGAATGTATAAAAGTAGCTCAAGCAAGGCCCAACTTTCAGAATTTACACATGACAATCCTGAAACTGGAAGATTAGACCTCCAGGAATCTCAATAATAACTCCTCCTCAATCCTGAGTGAAGATTTAATTTGTCAGCCAGAGGAAACCCTACCTTCTGCACCTCCTGCTGACACTTCTCCACCTTTTCCTGGAGCTTCTTTTGGGCTTCAGGGTTGTTGTTGCTCTCCAGTTTGCTGTTGGTCTCCCTGCTGGCTGCCAGTTTCTCCTCTTTACATGCAGAGTGGTAAGACTTCTTCATTGTCTCCACCTGTGGATTGGAGCGGTACGAGTTAAAACACAGAGAAGGGAGGCTTTTTCCACTGGTGACCTTGAACGACCTCATGTTGCAGCCTTAGAGCGAGGTATTTTCAACTATAAATCTTTAAGAATGTGTGTGAGTATTGCTTCGAATTTTAGATTACAATAACTTGGATGACCCTTGATTAATTTTTCTCTGTGATGCGTTTATGACAACAGGAAAAAACCCTTCCTCTGACACTTCATGTTGGAAAAACAATGAGAATTTGGGGAAGCAAACTCCAGCGTGATTGCTCTATTTAAAGAGCGTCCTGGGCAGGGCCGAGTGTATCTTGGGCTGAAGCCAGAGCAGCTATGTCCCTATTGAACAAACCATGATGTCATGAAGTAGACACCACTTAAAATCCAAAGACAACAGCCTGTACTCTGTAATCTAATTTACCAGGCAGTCGAGTGTTCCCTCAGTGCACTCAGCACTGAATTTCCATGGCCTGTTAGACAGAACAGCTGAGGACTGTCACTCGCTCTGTGTCTGCCTATTATTGACATGCAGCCCATGTCACACATTTCAGGATCTCATTTTCTAGACCAGTTAATTAGCCTCATTTCCTCTCTGCCCTATGCTACTTGCCCTCGTTTGTCTGGTCGATCAATAAATCAGTATGGCTACGAAACTGTCCCTGCTGCTGGATGACAAGGCCAGGATGTCACCGCCCCCTGGTAACAATGCACACACAGGAAATGAGGGCAAGGAGGATGGAGGTTGCACAAGGTTCAGCAGCTCTTAGTAAATAAACACTTGAACGTGGATGCTCTTAAGTGCAGGAGTAGTATGGTGATGTTGAAGCAATAATAAAGCAATAGATACATTGCGTCATAATTGAGGGCATGGACGTCAGGGAGTAGGGGACTTCTGCCTGAAGTAATGCAAACATGTAGATTACAAACTCTGATGTTTACACTAACAAGCTGCTTTATCCTTCACTGAGTCACTTCTGACTTAGTGAATGTATTTAGGATCCAACAGGCAACTTAACTTGTTGCCCTGCAAAATGGCTTAAAGCAACAGTGTTCTCCCACTCTACTCTGTTTTATTTTTTAAGCAAAAAAACAAAAGAACTTTCTACTTGATGTTGTCAAAACTAACCACAACCAAAAATTCATCGTCAACAACACTGCTGATGTTTCATGTTTTAGGTGTCACATCACTGAGGTTTTTCCCTAATCGAAGGATCAGACTTTTGTTTTGATGCAACTCTAATCACAGAATCACTTATATTGTGGGGGCTGATATGGGACATGCGGGTGTTTAAGCACTAATATTCTGACTCTGACAGGGCAGATCAAGCGTTATTAATCCGCCACACTCAGACTTCTGAATAAAAGCAGCAGTAGGAAATAAATCAACCTGAGTTGGAACAAGAAGAAGCCAGTAACCCTGTAAGCCCCCCTCTCCCCTCCTCCGCTGTTTCCTTCCCCTCTCCTGGCAGTCAAAGAACTACAGGATATAGAGGCTGTCTGCCACCTCGGCACATTGTGGTTGATGTGTGTATTCACTAAGCAGGTAGTCACGGAGGGAAATACAAGTGAGTCAGTAATATGTGATCATGTGAACTGAAGGGTGAGATCAACAGCAGTGGCTTAAGAAACCTGCTGCACATGGACTCAAAACATGTCGCCTAAAAAGTGCCACCACAATCTGACCTCTTTGAGTTTCTTGGCCCAGGGTTTCTGAGCTTTGCGGAAGCCGTCGTCCGCTTCTTTAGTCTCTTTGAAGCCGCCGATCATCTGTTTGTGGTAGGCGTCTCTCTGCCAGTTCTTCAGCTTCTCGTAGTCTTCTCCCATCAGTGCTGCTTTCACCTCCATGTGGAGCTCGCTCACCTTCTCCGCCTCGGTGCACAGAGCTGACCACGCCCGCTCCAACGTGCCGTACTGAGGGCCTGAGGGACGAAATAAGCATCAGAGTCTGTTAAAATCATACACTTTTGAAATATGCAACTAAACACACCACCAGTGATACACAGAGGAGGCACTAGGTTGAATTTAAATAACTGAAAATTAAACATTTAATGTCATCAAATATGTAAGATTCTAGTAAGTTCATGAATGAAAGTAGGATATAATTTTTTTTAAATGATCTGAATCCTAATGTACTGATGTTAATGTAACTCAATATCAGCAGCAATAAACAAGTATTAAGCACGGTATTGATGCTCTATCTGTGTTTTTATATTGTTTGAAATAATAAATATACCTGTAAATACACTTATAAATGTACTTATCAAGAATAAACCCACGGTCAAATTATTGAACTGTGCATAGATGTACACTTAAAATCATGAAATATTGACTTGACTACGCCAACTTGTCTCATGTCAACGTTTTAGTAGGTTTACAAGCAATAATTTTAGGGTCTTAAAATTCAATGCCTCATTATTTTGAGTGTAGCTGAATACTTATGCTTACTGCACTACAGGATTAGTATCAGTCATCATGGTTGAACTTGAAGAGTCAACTATTTTCTGAGACAGTACTTTGAGTAAAAAGCTTGAAAACCACTGATTTACCTTTTTCTATGAGTTGCCTCCATCTTTTCCCCCATTCTGTGAGTTGCTGTGCGTACGACTTTTCGATGCGCGCACGCTCATGGATACAGTTCATCAGATCATTACAGAGTCTGTTGCCGTCATCGACACGTTTTACTGTTCGCTTGTAGTTTCCAACCTGAGGACAAGAAAGAGAGTTGTCAGACAGTACAACAAACTTGTTAGTTATGAAATAGAAAAAAAAAACTGAATAGGAATTACCTCCCAGAAGCTATCACTGGAGACATCAATCATGGAGCCATCGTAAGAGCCTGACATCTCTGCAGCCCTGAGTTACACTCGATGTGTAGGGCCTGAGTGAGACAGAAAGGAAATCAGCTCATTTATTTGTATTTAAAAAAAAGTTGGATTTTAACTCCCTTGACTAGTTTTAAGGCGAGAACACATCAGTCACAACAACATTCTTCAGATATTACAGCTTCTGATGACACGCTGATAAGAAGGTGAATCCTGTGACTTTGGGGGGAGGGAGTGAAAGTGTGTGAGCTCAGCTAGTTTGGTAATCTTGCAGAAAGCGGTTGTCTTCATCTCTTTTTATATCCTTTGACACACACATCACACACCAGACCAAAACCACAGCGATCACTGGTGGTAGTTCACACTCAATTAAAAAACCCAATGTGTGTTTGTGTGTGTGTGTGTGTGATTCTGACAGAGAGAAAAAGAAACTGTCAAGAAGCACACAGCGTGCAGCTTCCGCTTCCTTAAGACGGGCGCGACAGTCGCTCCACTGTTCTCCCCCCCTCCCTTCCCTCCTCACGCCCATCATTTCAAACTCAACAGCCTCTTTATTCCTCCATCCTCTTCTTCACTCTTCTTCCTCCTCTCTCCTCGGCTCTGATTGGCCCCAGTTCAGATCCAGTATCTCTTAAGAAGCCTTTTATATTCAGGCTGTGGTTACATCCAGCTGAGGCAGACCGCAGACGACAGAACTCATCTGAAATTCATCTCGAGTGATTCGTTCAACTGGACCGAGCTGAAGCAACTATCGCTCGATTAGAATCAGAATCATTAATAAAAAATTCAAAGAGTTCACATCAAACTCCAACAAGACTGTGGCTATTTCAAATGACAGATTGTGTCAATAAAGTTGCCGTTGTTCCTCTTTTGAGCATGCAAATTTGACACTTAATGACACCTCCCCTGATAAGCTGCAGCCACAATCAAACACTGCAGATTAATGGATGATTTAAGAGGCTGCTCACCTGTACAGTTCAAGAAGGAACTGCCAAGAATATATTCATATAACTCTGATGCTGATTTTTTTTTTTTCAGGTAATGAAACTGATTCTGATGAAAGCAACAGGGCTAACAGCGTGAAGCTTGGCCGACACTGAGTTAATTCTAACGTCTGAAACCATCGCTGCAGAGAAGCTGTCAGACCAGGAGGTCACAGCAGGCTGCTCTGAAGTTTCCCCAGCAAAGACTGTCAAAGAGAGAGCGAATAGAGAGAGAATAGAGAAGTCTAATTTAAAATGATGTACTAAACAGAGTCAGGAGAAAATGCCAAAGGGTGGGGGTGGGATATATGATATACAAAGGGCATCAAAATAAACACAAAAGTTTCTCACAAGAAGCTCAATGAAAATGTGGGTTTAGCCTTTGTAAAATATCAAGAATCCATCAGTCAATCCATCTTTTTGTCTTTCTCTCTCTCCCTCCGTCCATCTTTACACCTGTATACATTCATGCATCTATCATCTATTAATCCATCTATCTCTCTGTTTGTCCATTTACTGTCACATTTATTGATCCTTGCATCCGCTTATTAATTCATGCATCCGTCTGTCTGCCAAACCATCCATCTCTCTATCCATATCCTTCTATCCACCCGTCTGTCTGTCCCTCTTTCCATCAATCCACCCCAGCAACCTTCAATTAATCTGTATATCCATTACTGCATCTGTCAGTCCATCCATCTATCTCTCTACCCATGTGTCCTTTTACCTCTCTCTCCCTCTTTTGACTGTCTTTATCATGCATCCATCTATCCTCCAATCTATCCATTCATCCATATATCTCTCCCTCACCATCCATTTGTCTACCCATTCATCCATTCTTCTATCATCCATCTGTATATCCATTTCTGCATCTGTCAATCCATCCACCCATCTCTCTCTATAGCCATCCGCTCATCAATTAATCCATTTATTGGATCATCTGTTTACATCTGTCAAGTCATTCATCTATCTTTCCATCCATCTCACTTTCTCTTTCATCCTTCTATTGATCCGTTCATCAAACCATCCATCAATCCATGTATCTTTCTCTCTTTACATCCATCCAGCCGTCAATCTTTCAATCATCCATCTTTTTCTCTATCCTATCCATCTTTCTATCTTTCAAATAATCAGTTCATCCATTCATCCATCTTCTTTCTTTGATTTCATTGCAAATTGAGAATCAATCTGTAAAAATTTCTCATAATTCTGACAGGATATGTTTGAAATTTTCTCCAACAGATCAAAAATAAAGAGTGATATCTCAGCCCTGCTCTGTCTGAGGGAGATTGGAGTCCAGCACAGTGATGTTTGCAGTGGTGTTAGTGTGGTGTGTATCACAATGAGGTCAGGAGCACACACTGTTATCTTGGCAGTGATGTTTGGTTACGTAAGCATGTGTGGTCTTTCTTTGAAGGTGAGCCTGTCAAAGAAACTGATGGATCAGTGGAGCAGGATGTGCTGGATGATACTCTGATACAGCAGGAGAAGAAGAAAAGGGGCCAACGTGGAGGGCGTCTGCATCCCTGTAAAATCTGTCAATTTATTAAACATTAATTATCTCCGTCCAAATACTTCTCTCTAAATCAGAGCTGTTCACAACTGATCAGGTCACATAAGATGATTTTTGGTGCCAAGTGTGAACACACAGGGCCTCTTTCAGCTGAGCCAGAGGATGAGGGCCAGTGCTGAGTGTGTGTCAGTGAGTGTGAGTGTGAGTGTTGGACATTGGTCAGTGGCCCGTGCCCTCCGGGAGCAGCACTCAGACAGAGGGTGGTATTGTGGTCACTGCGAGCCGGAGAACAATTCTCCCTTTAACTGTGTTTGTAGTTTACAGTCAGGTCAGTGAAACACACACATACACACAAACAGATGTTGTTGGTGACTTTTTCTAGAGGAAACCACATGTTTGATTGTACTCCACTTCCTCATGAATGAAGGAGAGCAGACTTAATACATCAATCCACAACTGACTGGAGTGTGCGTTAACAGTGAAGATGATGTCTGATTAACAATCTTATCCTTACACTTAGTAAACTTAACAATGCAGAGTGGTTAATCTTGCCTGTTGCTAACAGACACACTGGACTAATAAGCTAGTCAAATGAAGAGTTTTATCAACGCAAGTCCAATGTTTTGGTCACACGATGTCTTGAAGCTGAAGCACAGTTACCTCAAAGTGCCAGGGTTACTTTGTGTTAATGGCTTCAGCAGTATCCCCAAAATCTTCTATCATCTGTTAACTAACACAGATCACAGATAGGCTCCTATGGGCTGAGATTTGCGTCACCAGAAACTGAATTTAATGCTTAGGAAATGACTCTATTTTCTTGAAAAACTGTATTTTAAAATCCTCTTTACTTCCGAGAAAACTCCAGCTGTGTCTCAAATTGCCTTTTTCTAGAAGTACACTTACAGTAGGGGGATACAGCGTATTACAAAAACATGCATCACAAACACACTGCTCACAGCCATTGCAATTGTGTCTATTTAGCTTTAAAATAAATATGTTGAGTGGGCTGCCTTGTTCATAAAAGCACCAACTGTCACAGAGATAAATGATGATAATATGAAGCCCTTTTCTTTTCAAACTATTCAGCCGGATGTCATCCTCTTGTCCCGTCTTTGATTTCATTACCAGCTGCTCAAATTCTTCATTCTTCAACCCCTGCTGCAGCAGAACAGAGGACACATGAGGGACGCATGGGACGAGACAAAAATATCTTCTCTAAACATGGCAACAAGTCTGAGGACACACTGACACAAGCTTGCACCAGCGAAGAAGTAAAAGATTTAGTCACATGAGTGTCGACATTATTCATCTGGAGGTGGAATGACAAGACTGTATTGTATGTCTTAGAATATTTCTTATTTACACATGACCCAGCTCTTCATCAAGGTCTTTTTGTCTTTGAATGCAGATAAAAGTTTCAAATCTGACTTCAAAAAATAAAGATACAGGTGGATAGAAGAGGACCAAAACAATCACTACAACAATGCATGTGGAAATTCTTTGACCACAAAAGCTCCATTACAGGCCTGATGTAATCAACAGCAAACAGGAACAAGCGTCTGCACACCCTTGGCACTCTTTAACATGGAAGCCTGTGCTGAACAATTGAACCAGGCTTGACCCAGAACTGTACACAATGCTGTTGACTGAGTCCAGGTCTGAAGTCCACTCACTCCATCACCCCACAGAGGAACATAGAGAAATGCAGCAATGTACGCTCTGGGAAAAAAAACACATGAGAACATGTGGAGAACTGGTTTTGAATCTAAAGTGACAGCTTTTCCAGCCAAGAAAAACATGATTTCATCAAGGCTGCTTAAACGTAGGGCTCTTGACCTCGTAGTGATTACATAATCAAAGACAACACTGGCATCCACCAAAGTCTGATAAGTAAATGTTCTGAGCATGCTGGAATTCAGTTGCTGACAATAGACTCGTGTTAGAGGAGAAAAAATGCATTCCTCACTGCTACAATGCCTGAAACTGAAACTTGGCATGTTGCGCAAGATCCCACATTGTTTCTAAGAATTCAACTAGTTTATGATTACAGAACACCGAGCAGTTTTTAAATCAGCACAAATGAGGCTTCGCGAAAATCAACTAGTGTTTTATTAAAAGCAGATGAACTGTGCTCCACTGCTGGAAAATGAGAAGACCTGAGTCATGTTTTACTAACACACACATGAGAGGCCAATGACCTTTAGAAGCAGCGTGTGGGGGGAGGTGATAGTTGAAGAAAAAGTTCCTACAAGAGGAGACATGGACTGTTTCCTAAACAGCTTCCTACATATGAATGAATTACATACTGCATGCTACCTTTTGCTTCGTGTGCTTCGTAGCATGGTACGCCAGTTTAACGATTCGGAAAGTAGGAGTACAGCTTATGAGTTTTGTTTTTTAACTTTCTTGTAGATATACAAAACAAGCTATCAGTCAGTGGTGACTAAAAAACAATAACATAACAGATATGTTAAACCCAAGGTAAACAATATTGATATGATTTTTTATTCATTAAAGAAAGCAAGGGAAAAGAATAGTTATTACATTTCAGCAAGGAGTTCTTTGACTAAGAGTATGTTTTTGCATTTTGGTCTTTTGATATTTTCAATGATATATTATATTTTTGAATTTAAAAAATTGTAAAAGCATGGAATTCATGACATTTTATTTTAATGTTACACCAAAGCTTATATTGTTTATTGAAAAGAAATCATTATCAAGGAAAAAGAAGGTTTTAATGGATTTAAATGAATTTTGGAGAAGTAAGTACTTCTTTATAACAAGAAGTGACAAGATTAACTGGTCTTCCATTATATTTACTTCTACCTCATGGACCGTCTAACATTAGATTTGTTGTACTGTTATTGTAATGCTGACTCATTGTAGTTGGTATTGGTAATTTACTGTAACCTGTGTGGGTAAGGCGTGAAAGGCTGCTCACTTAAGGAGGTACAGCCTCATGGAGTGAGCAATACTGGTGGACACGTGCCCCACGTCCCTGAATTTTCAGCATATTGCACATTTTGCTTTTCATATGATAAATTTTCACAAGACATTCACTAAATCAGTAGGCACTGCTAGCATTGCCAGTGGCTTGGAGAACAGCCATGCTATGAAACATACCATAAAGATGGTGGAAAATGTCTTAAACGAACACATTCTTTCAAAAACGAAAAAAGGGACAACACAACTTTTTACTCAGCCTGTGGCATGTTTCGTCATGAATGAAGCTAAGGAACAGGATACGAAAACAACGGCTTACAGAGGCCACAGAGATGAGCTCATATATGACTGACAGGCACGTGCATACCTGTCCTTGAGATGTGAAAAGGCTGGAAAATAAAACTGGGACAAGGAACCAACCAAGAGCCACAAATCTCCTGACATTTGAGTTCACACTTCAAACACTACGACCATTATGTAGAGCAAGGTCACAGAGTCAACGCTTCATTCAGCCTCATAAGAGCTGAGAAATGTAATTATCATATTGAATTTGAAAAGTATGATCTGAAACTCAGTTTGATGTTTTAAATTGTATTGAATCTACCTAAAATTCAAAAAAATGAAAACTCAATTGCAGTTCAGTGTGGCACAACCAGTATGTCGTCTGTGCTGTCATGTCATATGGTTTGTAATTTTGAATCTAAGGACTACAGTGAGTTGAACTTTAAGCTTAACATCAAAGCAAACAAATTCTATTCCAAAACGTTAGTCTCAATTTAATATCATGCTTTCATATTCAGTATCTAGTGGCACAAACGTCAGCCCATAGCCTCAGTCTGTGTCACTGCATGAATCAGTAAATGCAGCAGGCAGAAGTGAGCACACTCAACTCACTTCATTCATTTGCACAATACTAATCGTAGGGATTGAAAGAGGAAGGCGATTGCATAATGCTTAAAAATACTCTGAGTTTGAGCTCTACTTTGTCAACGTCTTAATGTCTTAATCACATGAAAATTGCGAATCTGACCAGGAGTGGGCTTTTTTTCATCAGTTTCCACTTCCCCCTTTTGTTGCATAAAACGCCGGCCAAACTTCACAGGCAGGGGCTGCAGCTGATCTATCCTGCAATATTGCAGTTTCACAGCGTGACAGCGATAAATCCTGAATGTGCTTTTAGAGGAATGAATTTCTTCTTGCGCTCTCCAAACAAGCTGTAAGTCAGGTCAAAAGTTTCCATGGCAATCGCCGGTCATGACTTTGATTTTTACCCCCCATCAGTCAATCACCCCTGCCCTCCTTCCTCATGTGAGCTCAACAGCTGCACAGGACTGCTGATCCACAGGAATCCACTGTGGATTCTCTCCACTGCCACCTTTCCCAGCCCTTCTAGAGATCACTAACACAGCTTCAGAGGCTCCAAAACACCGCACAATGAAACCATGAGGCCATCAACACCAGGTCAGCTGTATCTCCATCAGTCTGCCTTACAGCCTGTCAGAAACAATGGCATTTGTTCCACACTTTCAGGCGTTTTCCACTGGACAGGCCAGCAGCATGGAGCGGGACATAATGGAGGGAAACTCAGTGTTACATGACAGGGAAGAGGAGATCCTGACGTAATGGACGGGGAGCTTTTTCCTGTGGAAGCTCCCCGTCCTGCACACACAGTGCTCGGTCACGTGATGCGTTTAAGGCTGCAGAATTTTCAGGAAGGAGCAAGAACTTGACTCAGTTGCTGAGTGTGAGTGTGAGTGTGAGTGCGTGCACATCAGCAAAATTTTCCAGAGAGATAAAGAAAAGTTAATGCCGGATGGATACAGTTCAAGAGGAAATCTTTGGTGTTAAAAATGAAGCCAATGCAGAAGTGACAAAACTGTTGTTCCTCAAGGGTTTGCTTGAAAAAGCAAAGGATCCTTGATAAAATACTTATTTTCTCCACATAAGCAAGCTAAGAGCCTGGAAAAAACTCAAAATATCACCACGGCAAATTTTGCATAGTCATGCTTAATTAAGTTGCAGGTAACTTAACTGACGGGTGAGCTTTGTTAGCTTGTAGACCGTTTCTTGCCAAGCTAGTTTAACAGAAAGTTAGCTTGAGTGAGCATTTCTAGTTTCTAGTCTGTTTCTATCTGTTCACATGGAAACGCTGAGGGACGTAAAAAGCTGTAGTATGCATGACAGGCCTGTTGACGGCGATGTAACTGTAGGAGCTGTATATGTGTCAATGGTTTAGAGCCCGAAGTGGAGGTGAGCCGATCATCTGGCATTTATAATGAAAACTTCTTTGCTGGTTGCAGAAATGGCATAGTAGATGCACATTTTGATGAAAGGTGGTCAGCAGATTCAGCAGCATGAGCACGACATGCTAGGTCGCTGTCGTTGTTGTTGTTTGGTTTGCGCATGCACAGTGAAGATACAATGCGTACACGCAAAGCTGAGTGTGACATCCGCATTTCCACTGAAAATGCTGGCTCACCCTCCGCACAGCAACGGTGGAAAAGTTTCACTCCGGAGGCCACTTTCGAAGGTTTGCGTTATAGGCTGGCTAAAATGCTGTTCCTGTGTTTCACCCTAAACACAACCCCTTAATAATGTCTGAAATAATGACTAAAAACATGCAAAAGGCTGTAAACAAGTTTGTTTTTGCTGTAACACAAGCATCTTTTCTGGCTTGCTGTGGTTTCCGATGTTTCTGCTGGACACTTCTAGTGGAATTTTAAAGAACTGCAGTTTTTAACACTTCAACATAAGCTTCTTACTTTCAGACTTGGGGGTGCCTTGCAAATGTGAGCAATGCCTCAAAAGCTGTAAGGCAAAGTGAAACCAGGCGTTGAGATGGCAGGACACCATTCCTGTAGTATAAGAGGCTTGTAATGGTACAAAAATAACCATAATGCTTTAGCTTTCTCAAAAAAAATCATTTAAGGACAAATATATATATCATTGTGGAAAGCAAACATTGTCAATGATTCAGAGGACAAAAGCCAAAATAAAGAGTTGGCCAACCCAAAGTTAAATATTTGCTGTAGCTCATTCTTTAAAGTTCTGGCAGTGTTCACATGAGAGTGTGAGATAATTTGCCATTTTTGGAATACGACAACTGGAACAGGCAACTGGCAGCACGTGTATCACTCTCAGAGTCTGATGAACACACTAATATAGATCTCTTCAAATGGAAAGCAGTGTCTTCAGCGAGAACTGGAATACCCTCTCTAAGTTTAGCTCTGTTCTGTGACGGTGCAATTGGTTCACATGCCCCCCAACCACATAGAAAAAAGAGGAACCAGAAGAGCTTTCACTACTGGTTTAGTCTGACGACAGCACTCCCCTAACAAAGTCAATATATAATGTGCTTTTCAGCTTGTATGACTGATTCTTTCCAATGATTCATGACATTATCACAGCAATTAATCATGCTCAGGAAGTCCCATGTTTTCTGCTTCACGTGGTTAATCACGTCGTGTTGACAGTGACGTGAGTGCAGATGATCAATACAGTAAATCCACAGACTACCTGTCTCTGAAGAGGAACCTTTTTCTCTCTATGTGTGTGTGTGTGACTTGGGTTAAATGTGGAGTTAAAGCAGTGAAGACTGGACTTGGCAGCTGGATGGCACTGCGCAAATTTCACCTCAGACTGGTGTGAGCATGAAGCATGGGCAGACCTGACACTGAGCAGACAGCCAGCAGAAACTCAGAAAAACCTCTCTGCTTTGGGAAAAGGGGAAAATTATGCAATAGGGGTAAAGCATACAATGTACAGCAGATGATACGAAGGACCAGGGGTTATCTTTACTTGCGAAACCTGCCCCGCCCTTTATCTCCATGCAAAGAAACACTGTAGTCTCTCCTTACGGGGGTTAAAATGTCCAGACGAACAATCATTATTTACAACAAATAAAAGTGCGACACCAATAAGGGGCTAACTCTTAAAACCAACTACGACATAAGTCTGCTTCCTTAAGTCTGAGGACTTTAAAAAGCTCAGATAAGCACAGGGTTATGGATTCAGTCAATGAAAAGTGAGCTGAAAGTCCATTTTAAGTCAAATTTTAAACCCGCAAAACTACAAATAATGTTTCTTACGCTTAAAGTAAATCATTGTGAGTTCAAACAACTTCAAACATCTGTGTATCGAGGGGTAACTTCACTTAAACGTTAGCGATTAGCTCACTCAGTGAACGAATGCGCCGCAGCCCCGTTAGGAAAAAAGTTGGATTGTGAAAGGAGGAAGTCTTCGTTTGGACTCACCTGACAAAGTTTTATCCCACTGGAAGCTTTATCTGTGACTGAAGCGTTATTTCTCTCGTTAACAAATCTTTTCGCCCGTTTTTCTGCTCCGCAGTGGCACCATCGATTGACTAACTGCCTGACACAACTGTCAGCCACGATGAGTAAGACTGAGAACATCCGGTTAAGATTTTCAAAATAAGACATGTAGTGGTTGCAGACACCATGGGAGAGACCATCACTTCTCCTATGGTATTCTAATATACGCATTTCCTTTCTAATGTTTTTTTTTCTTATTCTTTTATTTAATTTTATTTTTTTGATAATAATTATTATTTCCTTTATGCAGGAAACACCTGTAACCATGGAAAGAAGATCAAATCATTGCCCTCTTACACTAATGAAATAGCCTGGGCCATATTTTCAAGTTTTCAAGTAACAAAATTAACTGAACCAAAATCAGTACACTATTGATTTTATGCCATTAGAAAACTGAGGTGAAAAAGAAATATCTTTTCATTCAGATATGAACCATTTTACCACAGGTGGGAAGCATCCTGAAGAGCTGACTCATGGCAAAAAGACACCATTTCCCTTTAAAAAAAACCCCCAAAAAACAAAAAAAAACCAGTGACCAAGTCTGTTACTTTAAGAGGATGACTAAGCAAAATTTGCCTTTTATAGGAAAAAATGAGATGAGAAATTATGTTTCTTCCAGACTGTTGGGACCCCCTGACCCCGACACGGGCTATTTTGATGTGAATCGAATGATTCAACCATTAATCTTTTTCCATGATTCGATATATATTTCATTAGATTGCAATCAAAACAATTTGACCAGTCTGTGCTTACAAAAATATAAATAGTATACACAAGTCCTGGTGAAATTTTTTATTCAATAAATGGTCCAATTTTAAAGCATTGTTTACCTGTGCTTTGCTTTTATTTATTTTACTTTTTCGTGTTTAATACCTTGGTATTATCTGAATGTTTTCTATATATGAAATGAACTCATGTGCTGTTTCATGTAATGACACTGAGAATCTTGTGTGTGATGAAGAAGAGAAATGGTTTAGGAGCAAAGTTGCCTTGCCTAAGTAATGGCTACAATTCGGAGAAACATAACTTTCTTTATCATAAAACATCATGATAGGGTGTCAAGTTATTTGGTGCATCGGAGGCTCTAAAAATAGATCATGACTGTCGTGTCACCAAAGTCTGAATCAGTTACAACCACAATGAAGTGGAAAACTTATTTTGAAAGTCACTTACTTCCTGCCTCGCAGTAGTGAAGACTGTCACGCTTTACACAGACCGGGGAGAGGCGCGGCTGCCTGACGTCATGTCCCTCGAAAAAGTTTCTCGAACTGAGGCACCTGGAGGTCCTGGTTCCCACTGTGGGGTCCGGGGCCCTGTATGGGCCTCCAGAGCTGTGCAGAGGCCATCAGCAAATCAGAGGTTTATTTATAAAGAGAGAAAGAGTTAAATATTTTCATTGAGCACGTGAGCGTCATACGTCAAGTTATAGGGGGATTAAAATTAAACAACCACGCAACACTTGTTTTTTATGAAAACAAAGTTCAGAAAAGTCATATAAATGTAAATGTTAAACCAAAGTGATGGTAAACACAGCACATTATCAACTAACACTATCTACTAACTAAAGAAGTGCTGCTTGCTTGTTCATGCAAAACACATCAATCATGACCACAAATAAAGCAACTGAAAGAATAAATAAACTGAAAAAAGACTCTGGTACCTACAGAAATAGAGGTCTTCAACCACATGCGCCTTTTTTTTTTTTTTACTCACGTGAAAGCTATAACAATCTGAATTGAGACACATTTAATTAGCACAGCAGTAAATAGAGCTGAAGTGGTAAAATGCTTTCAAAGGGTGTGTGGTACCCAATAAGAGCATTTTCTTCATTTGATTGTGTCATGAAACGAATGAACTCTTAACTTTTCAGATTGTATTGAAAAAGGTTGAAACTAGCAATAAATAAGGAACATTCATTTCATCTATATTACATTTTAAAGCAACTCAGAAGCACAGATTAGGAAAACAGAAGCAGGAATTTAGTCTCTCACTGAACCATCTACAAATTTCTGGAAGCATTTGCAGGAAAGAGTAAAAGTTTGGATTGCATACATCCTCAACACAAATTATTCAAGATTTTAATGTGCAGTAGATATGATCCAACTCAAACACGTGATATTGATATTAAAGCAAAAACAAAGATATAAAGTGCAGTCAGCACCTATTACAATCATGTCAAAGACCCCCCTCTGCTTGTACATCCAAATAAAGCATCTATAAAAAAAACATAATTAAACTCTCAATACATTTAGTACTTCAAATATCAGTAAACTATATCTTTATACCCTTTGTTGTAGGGTGGATCTCTTATTTCTTTCCATCAACATTATCACTCTATATCAGCGATTCCTCTGCTCTAGCACCTTTGTGGTGGGTCAAGGTAAAGTGTCAGAAATCATGCATAGTTCAAGTTCTTGGAATCCCCCTTGTCATGATGGGAGCTTTCTTTTCATTTGTGAGGTTTGCAGCTCTGCACTTGAAGCTTCCAGTGAGGGATCTTCTTCTCTTGCGTTTCAGCCCTCCTTTAAGCAACAGGAGCATTATAACACTTTTAGTTACTGATTCACCCACCAAATCTAAAACTCTGGCCTTTAAACTCCACTATGTTGATTTTCCTCCAGAGTTCTCACCCCTCGTACCCTCAGTGAGCAAAGAAGAGACAAGGTCCAATCCTCCAAATACTCAGCTATAAAAAGAGTCTGTGGTCCTTTTTTTAAACCACTGTGCCCAATGTAAAAAAAAAAAAAAGGACAGGAAGTCTTTCATAGTCAACTGTGTAACTTCACTTCCAGGTTGCAGCAGCCGGGCGAACGCCTGCACTCCCCTTGCCGCCCTTCGACCCCAGGGATTGACCCGAGCGGCTCCGTAGCTCACGCTCGGCATTCTCGCTCTGCGCCTGCTCCTCGTCATACCTGAGGGGGATCAGAGGAAGAGAAATCAGGTAGAGAGGGAATTCCAGCTGCTGCAGCTGGCTCTCTGCATTTGAATGAGTGACACAGAGTGTAAACAAAGGGATTAACCTAAATAATGCACCCATGCTGACCTTTGACCCTCACTGCTGCTAACACTGTTTAGAATTTGAGCGCAGTGAGTCCCTGCCCCCTTCACCCTCCCTTCGATAGCTCAGTTGGTAGAGCGGAGGACTGTAGTGGCTGTAACAGGAATCCTTAGGTCGCTGGTTCAAATCCGGCTCGAAGGAGAGACATTTTATCCAGACTGCAGGATTTTTTGGTGAATGCTAGTCTTGTAGTCTTCTGTTTTGGCTGTTTTCTACCTTCTTAATCCAAAATGCAGTCTAACAATAATTCCAGCAGTAAATAAGGCTTGGACAATGTTAAAATTTCTCCTTCCAGTTGGATTTTAGAGATTCAAGAATAGCATTGACCACCATGTTGCGGTGAATCATCCACTGTACCAAATAAACAGAATATTTGATCTATTTTCTTTGTTTCTTCATTGGCACAAAACAAGGTGATGATGTCAGAAGAGGCACATTACCCAGCAAGATGTCTACATCGGTAGACCAATTTTCTACAGATAAGTTAAATCAAGTATCTCAGGCCTATATTGGTTCAATTTTGTCTGTTTTAGAATTGGTCTTCTCATGTATTCCCACTGCAGGTCAGTGGTCTCCAGCACCCCTAATTTTGGGGAAGTTTGGAAACTCCTGCTCTGTATCACTTAGCATTAAGAAGGCAAAAGCAGATTTGAGTCAAAAAAAGTATGGGAGGCAGAACATCTTCATCAACTAGAGCTGGCTTTTAACGTTTAACTGGTCGACCAAGAGACCACTTCTGCTCAATAGATTCTGTCTGTCAAGAATTGAAGTGTGTGAACCAATTTTGCACTTTTTTTCAAGCAAGATCAGCCTAGACTGCCGCAGCACAATAGAATCAATGTACTCTCCTTTAAGTCAGATCTGAACCAGCCCTCCACTACAGTCCTCTGCTCTACCAACTGAGCAATCAAAGGGCTGGATGTTCCATTGAGCTGGGGCAAAATCTGCCTTCAGACTCATGTGATCTATGTGACCGTGTGATGAGTCTACTGTGCATCTCTTCATCACTCACAGGACTTGATAATTGCCCAAGGCCTCTCTGGGTGGGCTGCGGTTCCAGCGGCAGTCTGGGATCTCCCCATTGGGCATGACGATGTTGAGAGTGTCGTTGATGAGGTTGTACTTCAGGATGCGGTCGTTGGCAGTGCTGGAGGTCAGCGAGGGAGAAGCGTTGACCTGAGAGAGACAGATAATATCTGGTGAGAGCTCATAGACATGATTGCAGAAATAACTGGAGAGAGTTCTTGACCGAGTTTGTGGCACACATTACACAAAGTTGCTCACGGAGGACCATTTATGCCCTGCGACCAATTCTCTGTCACTCAGAATAGATCAGATTGGTGTCTGTTAGCAGAAATAGTTCAGACCTAGCCTAGAAAACCTAGTGAGCGATTGCACAGCAATTTAAAACATGAAAATTCCAAACTTGATGAGTGAGGTGTGGAGCTGAGAGGAAATAGTCAGTATCATCCTTTACTTATGCCTAGTTTGACAACCACATATGCCACACCTTCAGCACAGATTTCAACACACAAAGATCAACCTTCAGGGCATTTAAAGTTGCTAAACACAGGAGGAGTCAGTGTGTAAGCATGGTAAGTATTTTTAGGGCTTGGCTGGTTGTAATACTTCAAAAATGGGGCAGGATTACAGCGCACAGGGTCATTTATAGTCAATTAAACTCTGAGTCAAATCACTCACCTCTATGAGCCATGGCTTGAGCTTGTCATCGATGATGATGTCATACCCGTAACACTCGAAACAGTGCTTATCGTTGTTCATGACGGGCTGGGAGAGAGAAAAGAGTGGATTGGAGGAGAAGGAATAAACCTACATTACTGATCATAACAACAAGACAATGACTGTGAAAGTTATTATTACTCAGCTGTGTTAAACACTGGATTCTGACTGGTCAAAAATTTCTAACAACAGTGATTCATTCTCAAATACAAGAGCGGCACTAGTTATGCTGCTCACGTACATCACATTGATTCAATTTGCAGAAAATAATCTAACACATTTTGCCAGTGCCTGTTGATTGAAAATTGTGATGAATTAGCAGGAAAAAGGGCGCACCCTGTCGGGCTTCTAATTCACATAACCACCTGTTCACTTTACATCATCCCTTAAATAGGTTATTATGAGGGGAAGAAAAGCTATGAGGCTAAAAATACACCTGTGGACAAGGTCCTTCTTACACCATGTCTGCAAAGGCCTGAGAGTGGAAGTCAGTCAGTCAGACAGCAGCAGTAAAAACAGAAGTGTGTATTTGCATGCGCCTTTCACATCAGGGTATTGCTAGCCTCTAGTTTCCAGCTGAGGGCTTATTACTAAGAACACAACCTGAAAAGGAACAAAGTAAAAACACTTTCACCCATCATCAACACATCTGCTTTGTTGTTTGTTTTTCTAATGGGAAGTGAATACAACACCATGGATTTTAGAGCACAATCAGATATAACCCCAAAGGATTTAAGTATATCTGTTTTATTCAACTTTATGGATTTATTTGCTACTTGAGAGTTCTGGTTTCATGGTTTGGTGTCAGGGGAAAAAAGTGAAAAAGAGATGCTGATGAGTTAAATAGTCCTGGTAAATGAGTTACTTGGTGGTTGTATCTCTCTAACACTGAGCTGTATGCACTTTCAACTATTCAACTCACGCATGAGTGTTATATTTTAGGTTTAGGAATTTAGGCTTCGACTCAAAAGTCTCTCCTTCGAGCCGGATTTGAACCAGCGACCTAAGGATTCCTGTGACCACCACACTCTGGGGATTCATCCACTACAGTCCTCCAATCTACCAACTGAGCTATCGAAGAGGACAATGAGCAAACACGCAGTAGAGTGAGCTTTACTGGCTTTATTCACAAGCTCAAATTAATTATCACTCTTTCTGTGGAAAAACAGCTAATCTTACTTTGAGGTTGGAAAACTACATCATGCTTGGTAGGTGGTACATCTGATTTTTGAAAAGATTCTCCTTCGAGCCGGATTTGAACCAGCGACCTAAGGATTCCTGTGACCACCACACTCTGGGGATTCGTCCACTACAGTCCTCCGCTCTACCAACTGAGCTATCGAAGGGGACAATAAGTAAACATGCAGCTGTAGAGTCACGTTTACTGGCTGTGTTCACAAGCTCAAACAAATTAATCATTGATCTTTCTGCGGAAAAACAGCATCTCTTACTCTGAGGTTGGAAAAACACATCATGCTTGGTAGGTGGTACATCTGATTTTTGAAAAGATTCTCCTTCGAGCCGGATTTGAACCAGCGACCTAAGGATTCCTGTGACCACCACACTCTGGGGATTCATCCACTACAGTCCTCCGCTCTACCAACTGAGCTATCGAAGAGGACAATGAGCAAACACGCAGCTGTGGAGTCACGTTTACTGGCTGTGTTCACAAGCTCAAACAAATTAATTATCACTCTTTCTGCGGAAAAACAGCATCTCTTACTCTGAGGTTGGAAAAACACATCATGCTTGGTAGGTGGTACATCTGATTTTTGAAAAGATTCTCCTTCGAGCCGGATTTGAACCAGCGACCTAAGGATTCCTGTGACCACCACACTCTGGGGATTCGTCCACTACAGTCCTCCGCTCTACCAACTGAGCTATCGAAGGGGACAATAAGTAAACATGCAGCTGTAGAGTCACCTTTACTGGCTGTGTTCACAAGCTCAAATTAATTAATCATTGATCTTTCTGCGGAAAAACAGCATCTCTTACTCTGAGGTTGGAAAAACACATCATGCTTGGTAGGTTGTACATCTGATTTTTGAAAAGATTCTCCTTCGAGCCGGATTTGAACCAGCGACCTAAGGATTCCTGTGACCACCACACTCTGGGGATTCGTCCACTACAGTCCTCCGCTCTACCAACTGAGCTATCGAAGGGGACAATGAGCAAACAAGCAGTAGAGTGAGCTTTACTGGCTGTGTTCACAAGCTCAAACAAATTAATTATCACTCTTTCTGCGGAAAAACAGCATCTCTTACTCTGAGGTTGGAAAAACACATCATGCTTGGTAGGTGGTACATCTGATTTTTGAAAAGATTCTCCTTCGAGCCGGATTTGAACCAGCGACCTAAGGATTCCTGTGACCACCACACTCTGGGGATTCATCAACTACAGTCCTCCGCTCTACCAACTGAGCTATCGAAGGGGACAATAAGTAAACATGCAGCTGTAGAGTCACGTTTACTGGCTGTGTTCACAAGCTCAAACAAATTAATCATCAATCTTTCTGCAGAAAAACAGCTTCTCTTACTCTGAGGTTGGAAAACCACATCATGCTTGGTAGGTGGTACATCTGATTTTTGAAAAGATTCTCCTTCGAGCCGGATTTGAACCAGCGACCTAAGGATTCCTGTGAACACCACACTCTGGGGATTCATCCACTACAGTCCTCCGCTCTACCAACTGAGCTATCGAAGGGAGTTGACATGGCTGCATGGGTAATAATTTGAAAAAGCTCTCACAGGAAACTAAACACGAATGAATGACTGTCCTGTTTCTCTCTGGGAGCAAAAGAGACCCCAAGTAGATTTTTTTCAAGGTTTATACCAAGTTTTATATGTAATTTCATATATTTAACAAACTTATATGTGATATATGAGCTATTTAAAGAAGTAATGTTCATGTGAACTCACAGCCACAGCTTTGAGCGACTGTACAACGATCCAGTGGATCTGGTCAAACAGTCGACTGGTCACCTCCTTCCCTCTGGTGCTCTCCAGGTACAATCGGAGGTTACTAACTGTCCACTTGCCTCCATGGACGTGGTTGTAGTCATCCTATGTTAAAGGTAAAGAGTGGAAATAGTGCTGAGATATTGTTGTGTTGCTAAATAAATCATTTTTAAAAAATCAGTGATGTCAGCGGAAGGAAACTCATTTTGAAAAAGTTATGAAAAACGTCAAGTGTAGTCTCAGCTGCTCTGAGTCCAGCCTTATGGGGCTTGACTCATGCGAACAGGATAAAATACAAGCTATGGTGTTACAATGCTGTGTCATTGGGTCTCTCATTTTCAGGAAGGACAATCATTATTTAGTGAATAACCCTTTCACATCTTGAACAAATCATCAAGCAATAAACCAAACTGACTGTTACGTTCAGACACTTCATTCCACTCACCCCGTGTTTCTGGATGGCCACGTTGGTGAGGTGAACAAACATGTTGTCCAGTTCACTGGTGCTGGGTGTGTACTTCACTGTGCAGAATCGACAGAAACCAAGCTTGTACCTGAGGATTGAACCAGAGAACTTTTTATCAAACACAGCAATGCTCAATCGGTAAATTTAACAGCTAAAAAGCAGGAGTAATGTAAGCACCACAATTTATTGCTTCTGCTGGGAATGTGTAACTTAGGTGCCCCCCTGTGGACATATTTTACCTTGCATCTCTAGCAATCTTATTTTGAACATGTTCAAGTCCTGTTTTCTGACAAAGATATCTCACTGTGCCCTTTTTTAACAGACCAGGACACCTTTTACAGTGGAAAAACAAGGTCCACTTCATAGCCCAATAGAAAATTAAATTTGAGTTTTTTGAATAAAGATTTAGGGAATAAAACGAAAGTTTAAAACTCCTGCGGAGAGATTTTTACTGCTGAAAAATAGACTGAAGCAACAAAAGAGAAGATGACAAGGTGAAAAATTTGGTTGTAGTTATTGTTAATGCCTAAACTTGTGAAGAGGGGTAGGTGCCAGATAAGTGATACAAGAGCTGTCATTTGTTGGTAGAAATCTGTTCTCTGCCATGCAAAAACTGCAAACACAGCAACTTTATGCACAATTATAGGTAAAAGAAATGTCTCATTAGACTTAATATGAACCAAATTTAAAAGAAAAATCCAGAAAAATGTCGTATTAATACATATTAAAAGACAAAATGATTCCAGCAATAAGAAAAAGTCAGAAAATTGTGTAAGAAAGATTTACTTGTTTAGTTTCTTGTATCAAGACTTTTTCTTAAATTAAGAAATACGATAGGCTCACTTTTCTTCCCTGGACAGATAAAAAATGATCTCTTTCAGATGGTGTTGACATCCATCATAAACCACTTTGGTGTGTAAGACTTACATGTAGCATTTCAAAGGGCGGTATGTGGTCACAAGGACATAGAGACGAAGGTCAAACTTCTTCCCTCCTATCAGCAGAGGGTTGTCGATGTAGAGTGAGATTACGTATGCCTCTTTCCCACTGGCTGCTGCCACAAAACTTGAGGTAAAAAGCAAGCAAGAAGAAGAAGAAGAGGAATTAGAAGGAGAAAACCTCAGCTGTTAGAGCTAATGTCGTTGAGTTTGTAACTAGATTTTAAGTGCATCCACAGTATATCTCACTTTCCTCAGCTATGAGAACAAACTGTTAAACTAGAATAATGTCTCTGCAGTAACTGAGTATAGCAGCTGCTCTTTGCTTCATTTTAAAATAACAAAAGAAGAAAATTTGGCACCAGGCTGCGTGTTCAGTAACTCCCTCTCGGGCAGTGATTTCTGACTGTGTGTTAGGACACCGTCCAGAACTCACGTGGAGGTGCGGCTGTCCCTGGACCACTTTTTGATTTGGGACAGTTTGTTGATGAGGAATATGCCTTTGCCCTGCGCCTTCCCACAGGGCTTCATGATCCAAGTGCTGGACGGGTTTTTACGAAACTCCTCCACAAAGAGATTATAATCAGCCGGGAGCATGAACGTCACAGGGACAAAATCTGAAGAGACAGTAAGAAACAATGAAGGAGCAAATCAAGACTCTACTCTCCGTTACTTCTGAAGTGTCGGACAAATACCTAAATAAATGTATTTCCCATTCTCGTCCTTCTCTGCCAGTGGACTGCTTTCCTTTTCCAGCTCCTTGCGGTAACGTTTGATGTTCTTGATCATGAGATCCTTCCTGGTCAGCTCGTAGTGGTTGGGGAAGTGGTTCACCATCTGGTCATCTGACAGGCGGTAGCCGGTGTCCACGCTGAACACGTTTCTGATGGTCTGGATGCTCATCCTGTACATGAGTAATACTGAGGATACATGATGATGATCCAGAAACTCTGGTGCCAGAATTAGACTTTGCAATTGAATTAAAAAAAAAAAAATCCTCCAGTGCATTGCATACTGCTATTTATAACAGGTGTTACAACCCAGCTGTAACATATTTGATTCTGATTGGTTAAAACCCCACAGTAGTTATCATCAACAACAGAAGTGAGGCCAGAGACCAGCTGATCACATGTTGTTTCACATGGTATGATTTCACCGTAGGATGTCAGGCACATTTCATGTCTGCCTGTTGACACTGTGTTAAAAACATTTGTGTCTATCTCAGGCTGATTTTGGTAAATGGGTTTGGTGAAGTAAGCCAGCACAAATGTGTAAGCAGATAAAGAAAAGTGGAGCAAAATTCTGTCCTGTGTGTCAAATGTGATACAAGAAATATATCATGAATGAAATGATGAAGCAATATTTTTGTGGATTTTGTTAGAAAGGTTAATAAACATCTCAGTTCCAAAAAATTGGAATTTTCGGACTATTTTTTATAGGTCGGGCTTTACAAGGGTAAGTTATTAAGTATTCTTTTTTTTTTTGCAAAGAAAAAGAATAATGAAAAATGAATGAGAATGTGCACTGTATTACTGTACGCTAATTGAATGCAGTACAAAGTTGATGGTCTCTGCAATCAAGTGTGCAAAAAAAAAAAAAAAAAGAATTAAAAATAAATACTGGTAATCGGCTAAATGAGTTGTAAAATATCGGACCCTGGCTAAAAATCCAATATGGTGCACCCCTAATAACTCATATTAATAACGGCTCTAAAGTTTCTTACATTGTAAATAAAAATATCCTGTGGCTTATACTTGTATGGCATCAGTTAACTTTTACAATAACGCTGCGAGCATTCTGCAACATTTCAGATGATTAAGAGTGATTTAAATTCTAATCCTTTCAGCCGCTTTCATTTGGATGAATGTGCTACGCCCACAGACTGTAATAATCCAATATTTTTGCATCCAAGATACGTCCTGATGAAATGCATCATTAATTATGTTTTCAACCCTTAAATCCTTACATCTAAAGCTCCTGGACAAAACCTAATAACTTTGTTCATGCTTTGATACACATGTCATGATTAGATAATACATCTTAATAAACTGCATGGACATTGCATTATAATTACTGAAACTTTTTATGTTTGTAGTTAGATTCTGCATGATTGACATGTGGATCTTAGGTATTTTTAATCGTAGTATTTGTGCTTAAGAGGAAAGAGTATGAGCACTCCTTAGCAGGATGTTTCACAGGATGTTTGCATGATACCTTATCCAAAGAAGCAGCTCTAACAAAGACAGACACCTACCAGTAGAAATTCCAGTCGTCGTTTTCTGTGACTTGCACCCATTCTCTCTTCTCAAAGTTGTTGATGAGCACAGATTTCTCTATATCTGTCACCCACTTCACCTTACCGGCCATGGTGCCTCCCACTAGGGTGGAGCACACAACAAAAGGTAAACAAGCAAAAAAATAACAACATAAGAACAATGCACTGTAAGGGAAAAGCCATGCAGCCACAGTACATCATGGCAAGTCACCGACCTGCAAATCAATGTCAGGAAACAGCCAGTCATCAGCATCAGCTAGCCGGGCTGGCTCAGTGTAGCAGGCTGCTGAATCCTCCCCGTACTGATGCTGCTGCTGCTGCTGCTGCAGAGGCTGCAGGGCGGACGGACATCACCCTGACAGTGATGCAATTTCTCTAAAGTGTCTTCTAGCTGACTAAATCCATGGTAGAAAACAGCAGGACAGCCCGTCTGCGGCGACCACACCTCTACCTAACAATGAGAAACTCCTTTCATGTTAGCAGTTTTATTGCTAACAGCTACATTTATTGATCCCGGCGTCGTGAAGCGGCACACACTGACAACGCCCACCGCGCTCAAAATACTCTTCACAATAAAAGCCCCAGTTTGTATATCGTTGAAAAAACAAACATCCGACCACCCTTTTATAATTCGTGAACAACTAACTTGCATTTCATTTACGTGAATTGTCTAAAACATTAAACGACGTCGTTCTGAGTTTGGTCCTTCCGGGAGAATTACCTAGCAACGAAGGACGCAGTGATGTCATTAAAGGGTTTCATTACCACGTGCCACCAGCAGGAGCCAGTGTAGGACAATACGTGGGAATTACACTGGACTTCTCTACTTTACCTACACTGAGGAAAGAAGTGTTTTGTTGAAAAATACCCCCAAAGTACTGAGAAGCATGCTGAGGAGGATTCGGGCCACAAAAGAAAAAAAAAAAAAATGAAGATCCCATTTATTTTTCATATAGTTCATTCACTAAAAAAGTCAGAACTCTAAGATTAAAGTCAGAATTCTGAAATTATCGCCACAACTCTGAGGAAAAAAAGGGAGAGTTCTGATATCAAAGTCAAAATGCTGCCTTTTTATCACACTTTTGGACCTTTATTATTATTATTATTATTATTATTATTATTATTATTATTATTATTATTATTATTATTATTATCTATTTATTATTTTATTTTTCTTAAATTTTTTTGCAGTGGCCCTAATCTGTTTACCTTCCAAAGACACATTTTCTTCAAGGCAAAGGTGAATTCCTATTCCTACTGGGGCTGCCAAGAACTCCTTTCATAGTAACCTTGAATTGTGGCTCACAAATGGCAAGAAGAGTTGGGAAAAATGTTATGAATCTAGTAGTTTTATTTTTATTTTTTTACCATAACCATCCATGTAGGTAAATCTAAAGAAGGCTCTGTCTGCTAATAAAAAAATTAGATTGAAAAGGGAGCTTTGGTTTTTCCCCCCCTCAATTTTGGTTTATTATGCCAAAATTTTGAGAAAGAAAGTCAATATTTACAAGATATAAATCAAAATTTCGAATGTTTACCTCAAAATTTAGCCTTTTTTGTCAACATTTGTATTCAATAGTCTCATAATTTTTGACTTTTTATTTTAATGCTATATTTTTTTATGTATATTTATTTTAAAATATGTTTTTCAATAATCTAAAGAGCTACGGAGCCCCTTTGATGACATAGGAGAAAAAAATAAACAATGCGTGACCACGACTTATTTATTTTTTTCTCTTATGTCACCAAAGGGGCTCCGTACATAAAAGAGTCGTCCTCGTACATTTTTTTAAAATTCAAACCTGACATTGAGTGGCTGCTTTCGCGCCCCTGTGGTCAGCCCTGGAAGCAGCAGGTAAAGGTGTGTCCAACCTTATCTGTAGCAGCAGTTACCTGAGAGCACCAGGACTAAAGGACGCTGCTGTAAGTACAGGAAAAAACATTCAAGTTTCTCATGATTTTGGTTCTTAAAAACATTTAAAACATGTGTTTTCTGTCTTTATTACAGGGCGGCGTCCGAATTCAAAACACGGTAAGCCAAAATAACTTTCTCTTTTTACGTTTATGCACCTGTTCTATCCATCCGGGCTTGAGCAGTCACATCCATCAGAAATGTCACTTAGAAAATACCACAATGTGGTGCAGATTTCTTTATAATCCAGAAATTTATCGAGATATTTTAAATAGTTTTTCATATCTAAGGGCTTGTAATGTAATATGTGATCTTCAAAACGACCTTTGTTTGCCAAAGCCAGAGGGATGACTTCATCTTTT
This sequence comes from Thalassoma bifasciatum, assembly GCA_008086565.1. NCBI lineage: Eukaryota > Metazoa > Chordata > Actinopteri > Labriformes > Labridae > Thalassoma > Thalassoma bifasciatum. The sequence continues at coordinate 16,102 of RPOG01004478.1, read as the reverse complement.
GTTATGTCAATATGGCTGAAGATCGAAAGTTTATCATGACCAGTGCCTAAAAAATAAACCTAAGCATATGGTCGTTTAATTAATGTCTATAACACCAAAAACTGTATCTGTTACTGTAAAAACTGTATTTTAATATTTCTCATCAAATTGGCATAAATAATAAAAAGATAAATCCTTAAAACCCACCCTTTTAGCAGTAAAATTACTGGGGATTTGCTCAGAAACAAATTCCTTGACTTAAACTTCAAGAGGGGGTGATGTTTACTTCTTTTGTGAGGCAGTTTGGATGATTTGAGTTATGGAAATAGAGCATTTGCATGATAGCACATGAGCTCAGGTACAACAGGAACTGTCTGTAGACAGGTGCATTCAACGAACCTGTTTGTTCACATGAAACTGAAAATAACAAGTCATAAATCCAGTCATGCAGGTAGATAATATGTACAGTATGTTTCACAGAATGTTCCTAAACACAGACGTGTTGAGGTCCAAGGAGTAATCCAAATACACTCTTAGTGCAATGTACAGAAGTGAGCGTGCTACTATTGTTGGACTTAATCCAACAGGTGATGTCATCGCCTCTCACCTGGGAGAGCCTGTTTTATCTACCTGAATGTTTTCCCTGGTAACACAGCCGCTACCTATCCTGATCACCTGACCTAATATTTACCCAGCACATTTATGAACGTTAGGAGGTCAACAAAGACGACCTATAAACACCTACAAACCTCAGGGCTGTTATGGAATAAGTTCTGCACATTTACTAAAGTTATGTTCTCTTAGGTGTGATATTACAATTATTTACATGATATTGGCTCTCTTTTTAGAAAACAAGATGGTGGAACAAACAAGACAGCTGTGTCATGCGGTCTCCCTCCAGGCTGGACCTGGAGAAGCAGGGACCAGCTCTGCGTTGGATGTAAACCTCAGGTACAGAACAAAGGCTTGAATGTTCCATCATAAGTACATCATCAACACTGTGCACAAGAAAATGTATTACCTGTCACTTCTTCTTGCTTAAAAGACAAAAACAAAAGGAACTATGTACAGTCATTTGGTGAAGAGAACTGACTGTAGACAGTAGTAGCCAGAAATTAACTTAAAGTAGGACTTGATTAGAAGTGGATGGGCCACACAAAAACATAACGGCACACACTGCGCGTTAGGTGGATTTCTTTCTAACTCAATGGTTTAGTACTAGATATTGAGATCACAAGTTTGTCTAATCAGAGGTGCAGCACACATGACTGACAGGTCTGATGCCCTGTAGCTGTTAGTGAGGAGACTCAAAGCTTCTTGAGTCAGCATTTCCAACTTGGCCCCGCCGGCGATTGGCTTCTTTGCTCTGCATCAGTAACACATAGGTGATGCGGTAACATCCATATGTATTATACAGTCTATGATGTCAGCGAAACATGGGACACTATTCTCCTCTGACCAGTAGAGGGCACTGTATCACACTCAGTATACCAAATATAGTCCACTAATCTTACATAATTGACACCAGTGCTGGTGTTTTGGTGCACACATCCTCTGTAATTTCAGTGGCCCTTTAACTTGAGTACATTAATAATTCATGAGCTTTTTTTAAAGAGTCATGTTTTTATCATCTTCAGAATAAACGACAGGGCTGTGAGAGTCATTGGTCGTCAGTTGGCTTTGATCGGAGACCAACTGGATCAGGAGTGGGCTGGCAGATGCCCAAACTGGCCTCTGGCTCCTCTGCACATACTGCGACCTGCTCAGGCGCTGACCAGGACTATCTATCGGTACACAAATACAAATTATTTTTCCTGAAAGTGCTTTCGTGACATTCACCATCTTTATATGGCATGTTGTGAAGCTGGTGTTGCTCTTTTTCAGGGATATCCACAGTCAGATTCTAGGCTTCCAGGGTCTGTCTACAGCCGTGAAGGCTTGGATACGGAGTTCTGTGCCTGGGCAGGGGATCCTCAGAGCAGATGCATGGGTAATATTTGCTATTCTGTTGTCGTATTGAGCTTTAGCTGAGATGTGGAGGAGAAATGAGTGAAAAGATTGAGATAAAAAGCACACAAACTTTCAACAAATCTGCTTTATGTCACAGGTCTCCAGTCTGAAACCAGTACCCTGCACTGGCTGGACCAGGGGAGCACTGGTGACAGCAGCACTGGTGGCTGCAGTGACTGTTTTGGGTGCACTGTGCACGGAGTGGAGAGGGCCATGAGAGGGTCCTTTTACGAAATGTCTAAATGATTTATTCCTGCTGTTTACTTTGACTTTCCTTTTTTTTTAGCTATCTTTGTACGCGGTATTGAATTTAACTAGAAACATGAGTAAAATGTTCTAAATTTGTGGCGTTAAAATGTTTGTAATTGGTTTTACAGTGTTGCCTGAGGAGCTGGCCAGCTTATTGTAGCAGTGACATGTTGGTTCACAGATGTATTAATGTTTAAAAGCCTGTTTCTTATGACCAGACTGTTGCTGGTTTGCAGTCTTTTATATGCAGATTAGTTTCTTACTGGTTTAAGAGGCAACATTTTTATACAGATGATATGTGACCTGGTTTGATAACAAAAAGAGGGAGCTGGACTTTCTGTTTTCAGATTTGAAAATGCTTTTTCATGTGATGAAAATAAATCTTTGAATGAAGAAATCATGTCATCTCGTGTATAAAAATAAACATTTATTTACACAAAAAGATCATAAGAAGCAACCACAGGAGCTGATGGATCATCATAGAGTGAACATCTCACTCCTCGTGACCAGTGACTGGCACAGCTGTGTAGTTCGTATACGCCTTCCTGTTACACTTCTGCAGCGTGGCGCCAAGTTGTCTCCCTGGGCCGACTTCGTAGGTGTGAGGGAACTTAGTCCCCTGAGACCTCTCAAAAATCTCATGTAGGGTTTGCTCCCACTTCACCGGGGACACCAGCTGCTTCACCAGCTGCCTGCGGACGTGGCTTTCGTTCATGTAGCGTTTGCCGTCAACATTGGAGTAGACGTTGATCTCAGGACGACGGATCTGGACAGGGTTACAGATGAAGATCTTAATTTGCAATTTTTTTGAGTGGGAAGTGATCATAAAGTAGATTTCCCCCCCTGCAACAAACAGTTACTCTTATTGCTTGTTTTTTTTCCATTTGTAGAATAATTTTCCACGCACAGATCAAGTGCCCAAAGACATTTGATGTCAAACCAAGATCAAAAACATCAAACTGACAGACAATTTTTCGGTTCCAAAATATCATTTGATTTCCAAAATAGTAGCTACTATATCATCCTGACAAGTCTTTCAAGAAATCATGATCTGACTCACCTCCACCTGTCGCAGCACCTCTCTGAGAGGCTCAGTAGCTGACTGCATCAGCTCAGTGTGAAACGCCCCGCTGACAGGCAGAGGTTTGGTTCTCATGAATTGGAGGCGTCTTGAGTTTTGCTGGAGGAAATCTAATGCCTATGAGGACAACAGAGTAAAAAGATGAGCCTTGAGTGGCTTTTGTTACATATTTTGCATGTCTTGACCAGTATTTTGTAGTGAACGTTGATCATGCCTGTATTTTGATAACATAGGTACATCTCAGTATATTGGAATATTGTGGAAAAAGACAATTTGAGCAGTTCAGTTCATACCTGCTGGTGTCCTGCTAAGACTCTTCCATCAGGGAACAGATAGTTAGCCACAGAGCACACCGGTTCCTCCACCCCCAGGCTCTTGCAGTGCTCTTTAGCCTGCAGACAAGCGTACTTATACTGAGCCTGGGGTCTCCCGATGACCGACAGCATCCCACTGGGAACTAGCTCGGATGCTTTCTGCATGGCCTCTGCTCTCACTTTTACTGCATACAGAGCTGAAAGACACAGGGGGGTGTAAATGTGTGACATCTTGACCATAACAGAGGAAAGTCATGATACGTATAAGGTAATTTTGGTGACCATACGCCCTCTTTTGCCTAGACGTGTCCTCCTTTCTAACCTTAAAACCATGTCTGAGGGGATTCCATAAACTCCCTTGGACATCCTGGTTTGCTCAGCTTGTTCTAAAGATCAGAAAGCCACTGGGTCACTGGCAATACTATGGTTACAATGTACTTAGCTGTCAGGTTAATGAGCATGAATGTCGCATGCATCATAATTGGGAAGACCAAGACTGCTCCTTCTCCCAGACTGAAACAGAAAAATGCTCTGACTGCCTTCGCTGCACTTCCAAACTGAAAATACCAAAGCATGAATGATCATGGACAGACAAACTGCAGAAAAAGTTTTCCTCTTTTTATAGCCATGGTCATGACAGGTAGGGCGCACTGTGTACTGCCTGCAAAGCTGGCACTCTTTGTCATTAGCAATCAAAGGGTCTGGAGACTTGAAAACCAGCCAAACGAGGAAGACTACAGGAAAAACAAATTAAGAAAATGCAACCTCTCATTTTCTTTTTCTCTAATTTTGAGCCAGTAGTTTTACATTGGTCCAAATAAAACAAGGGTGTATGACCTCTCTCTTTCTTTTGTTTACAAAAAGAACACTGAAAAGAAACTGTCTCTCTCTTTTTTGTTTAACTAAGATTTAAGTAAAAGGGCATTATTGATGGGACGGTCCGAATAAATGTATGGTTTATGAAGCTGCTTGGTCGTCTTTGGGTATCTCTGGGTATATTTGCTGTATCTCAAGGAAACCAGGTGGAGTGTGCCCTCTTTTTCAGTTTTCAGAATATGGTCACTCCAAAGGTAATAAAACGTCTTTACCTTGTGCAAAATCCAAGGCACCAGAAAAAACAAGAGCGGTAAATTCGCCAACGCTGAAACCTGCAACACCGACACAGGTTTCAACGGCCTGTGGATGAAAGAGTAGAAACATGAGTGGTTTTAAAGCAGAAGTTTGGTGATAAATAACTGACACGTCACGCAGGTACCTTTGGGTTTACGTGGTTGAGCCTCTCCACAGCAGCCAGAGAAGTGACAAACACCGCCGGCTGACAGTGAACCGTCTTCATCAGCTCCTCCTCGGGCCCTTCCAGACACAGAGCCAGCAGGTCGTACCCGAGGATTTTCTGAGCCACCGTGAACATCTCTTTGACATTGGGGTACTGCAGAAGTCCTCTCCCCATCCCCACGAACTGGCTGCCCTGGCCGGGGAAGAGGAACACGGAGCGGCCGCTGGGATCCTTTCTGGGTCTCTGTCTCTGGGGGGGCTCCGCCTCAGAGTCCGGGACGGGGAGGTGGGTTTCATCCTTTGAGCCAGACTGACTGGTCAGGAGTCTCCTGCTCAGAGGGACCAGAGAGGAGCTGAGCGTCCATCTGGAGGCTGCTGCTGCCAACATAGTGGACCAAGTGTGTAGTTCTGTCTCCAGGAATCAGAACAGAACCATTATCTGACTGAAAAACTATTGTTCACCGATAGAAAACTTGTATTTATCCCTGGTCGAAAGCTCCTCTACAGTCTGCATGACACAGTGATGGGCGCCGCCATCTTGTTTGTGTTGATTACTTCTTCCTGGTCAGTTTTACGTCTTGCGTGCTACGTCACCTCCTGGACGTTGTGTTCCATAATTTTATCGATGAAATTATAAAACCAAAACATAATGTTGCTGAATTACTTTGGAAGAGTATGTGGATAAATTATTTTCAAATACAACAGTTTATTCTTGTTTCTTATTTTTTCGAAATAAATTTGAACGTTTTTCGATATATTTTTAATTTTTTTCTTATTTATTTATGTTTTTAATTTAATGTAAATTAGAGACATGATATGTTACCAAGAGTTACTAATGAGAATGGGAGAAATTCTGCACTGGAAAATGTCATAAACTTAGGCATACTATGTGCAAAGGTCTTTATTCACAAACTAGAATTCAAGTCCCTGGTAAAATCATATCTCTTTAACAACAACAACAAAAAAAATGTATCATATTTATGGATCATTCTCACAGTTTTTTCCTGAGACTTAGCAGACCTTGTATTAGCTAATGAATCTACTCGTCAAGGTTTTGTAATTGCTGTTGCTTAACTGTAAATACAGGTAAAAAATATATGTAAAAGTACTGTTTTTTTTAAAATTTTATTTCAGTATTTAGCTGTATTTTGCCCCCATTCTTGCAGTACAAGTTCTGCATGTAATTTTTTACTAAATAAAATGGTATAACCAGAAGCCTGATTCCTGCATATTTTTGGTCCCTTCACACGACATGAATATTACTTTTGGTGTATTTGGTTTTGAAAACCTTATATAGTCAAAGAGCTCCATAAAAGCAAAGTAAAACTATTCCTTCCAGAAGTTTGTCAGAGTTGAAATATAATTTGGAACATCCATGTTTGGTAGGGAAAGAAAACACTACAAAAATGTTATAATTATTTCATCAATAAACCTTTTATTGTACAAAATTGTAAATCTCAGTTGAAATTACTCAGATGTGTTTTCACCAAACTCTTCATCACCATGTGCATTTCAACACATAAATACAAAAAGCACTTTTTGCATTCTTCCTCCATCTTCTTGTCACTTTAACCTCAAACAAATAGAAGTATTCTTTTGTAATGTCTGGACTTTGGGATTAAAAGGATCATTCCCCCAGCAATCACATTCGCCCATTGGCTTTTCTCTGCGTGTCTTCCGATCCATCAGACAGGTTGGTGGCCTCCAGCTGCTCTTCCAGCCTCTCGTATTCCTCAGGTATTTGCAGGCTCTGATCAGGTCTTATCTTGTACTTAGAGATGAACTCATTACTCGCCAGGGCTCCTTCCTTTTTAGGACACATGTTTTTTGATGATAAGCGATGTTCCAACCGTTCTAAAACAATAAACAAAAACAAATACTGTCACACACAGCTGAACAACAGTGGGAGAAACTCAGTGTCTTGCACTGTCCCTTTAAGAAAACCCAGAGAGGCCAGATTCAGATTATACTGCACCTCCAGGAGAGAGGGGTTTCATCAGGCGGTTCAGCTGGACGTTCCAGTGTCGCACATGCTGACTGGCATTCCTCAGCCTCTCTTGCACTTCCTAGAGAAATAAAATCACAGTTGGTTTATCAGGAGGAGTTTCAGTGAACATTTTAAGCACTTATCCATACACAGTCCCCGTCTTACCTCTAGGCGCTGGTGGCTCCTCTGACGTGACGCCCGCAGGTCCTGAAGCTCCTGAGAGGCTGAGTGAAGAGCTGAGGGGGTGTCCTCGTCTGTGTAGCCGTCTGGAGCCTCCTGTATGGTGCTGAGGCTCTTCAGGGATCTCTGCTGCTCTTGCAGGAGCTTGAACTGCTTACGCTTTTCCTCTTCCACCTGCAATGCCCTGGAAAGGAGAAAAAAGAAGAGAAGAAAGAGCTAACCCAATGTAACCATCAATGGTTTGGTGTTTTTTCAAGACACAGCTGTTTATCATGATCAGGCATCTAGGAGTGAGACTTTTTCAAGATCACCTCAAAACTCCCCACAGACCCATCAAGAGCTGAAACCTCATCAGGTACAACACCAAACCACTAGACCATACTGACACCCCTAAATTCAAATATTTTAACACCACTTTGTTTTTAAAGTTACATTTTTAGTCTTTTACACCTTTGTTCCAAGAGGACAGGACAATGGAATGTGTAAGTAAACCCAGGCCGCCCACGAAACAGATGTGACCCAACTTGTGAGGATAGTAAGTACAGGGAAAGCATTTGGTTAGAATGACTTGTCAGATGCTTAACTGCTCCCGATGAGAAATCCAACTGTTTGGGTTTTAGCAGCTGCTGGAGGAAGTGTACCTTAAAGCAAACAAGTTTCTACTTGTTGTAAGCCTATTGGTCAAGAGACTGACAACTATGAGATGTTGCTGAGAAAAATCTTTTTTCCAGAACCAATTTTCTCTGTTTTCCAAGCTTAAATTCATTTCATAACAGAAAAAATGCTCACGGCAAGTGTTCTTGTTTAAAGGGGGCAGGTTCTAACATAATGCTTAAAAGTTTTTATTAGAGTACATCACCTTCTCAAGGCATCAGGAAATGAGTAAGTGGGAGGGGAAAATCAAATTCCTCTGATTGCCTAACTCTTGTTTGAAAATGTGTTATTTTGAAACACTGTTCTGTTTTATTGTAGAAAACTGACAAGATGGATTACATTAAAAGTTACAATGGCTGCACCTTAGACTGTAGGTTTATGTAATTCCAAATGAAACCAAGAAAAAAAAAAAAAAGCGGCGCCTCAGTGTCAGACTGTAAATATTTGGTTTACACTCTGTGTGTGTATGTGTGTGTGTGTGCGTGTGTGTGTGTGTGTGTGTATTACCTCTCCAGTTCCTGTCTGGCTCTCTCCTCCTCCAGACGAGCCTGGATCTCCATGTGGAGAGCAGCTTCCAGTTTCCGCTGCGTCAGCTCTAAATCGTGGATCCTCTTCTTCTGCAGCTCGGCCTCCCTGTCCTTCTCCTGCATCTCGGCCTGCATGCTGTCTCTTAACTGAATGAACACACACACACACACTAGTTATGGTGGAAAGAACTGACCTATGCCTGAATCACCTTTTCTAGGAACCATTTCTCCACCATAAAAACTCTGTAAAGGTTGAGTCTGACTTTTAAAAGGCCAGTATTTTGTGCAGCACTCAAAGATTAGCTTCTCTCATTTAGACACTGATTCCACTTCGAAGAATTGTAAATAACCATGAAAGCTTTGTTTACCGTCTCAGCCTCTTTCAGCTGTCTCTCCAACTCCATCTGCACTTCTTTCTGTTTTCTCCTCTCTCTTTCCTCCGCCTCTCTTCTTCTGGTTTCCAGTTCACGTGCGTGCTGCGAGACGTGAATAACCCAACGTGAAAAACTTTCTGTCACTTGATTTTAGTTTCATTGTCCCGTCGCTGAGTTCCTCTCACCTGTATGATGCTTTCTATCTCCAGATCCTGTCTGTCCTTGTCCTTCTCCATCTTCTCCAGCTCTTGGATACTCAAGTCATCTGATTGGCTGCTGCGGCTGCTGCAGCTGCTTCGAGAGCTCCTGATGCGCTCTCGTTGACTGTGCTCTCTATGGACTCGCCTCTTCAGTTTGAGTTCTTGGTGGAGGGAGGTTTTGCCTTCACTCTGGAGACGGAGTGCGGTCTGAATAGCTGGGGAGGTCACACACACAACAAACAGAAGCACACACTGCTGTGAAATTGGTAAACTGGTACTGTTAACTTTTTCTCTTCATAATTAAAAAAGCAGTGGCTGTTAAGGTGCATGGCAGGTAGAAGGTAATGTTCACAGATTTGAAGACTGTACATCACAAATTTTGAGCTGTAAACTGTAGATTACTATAATTAAGAGCATCTGACTGTTGGGACCATTGGCAAACTAATATTCCCAGAATGCATTGTTTGTAGCAGCATTATACAGTTAATCAACATAATCAAAATAACTGAGTGTCATTCAAAATAGATAAAGGGGCCTACTCCCATATTTTTTGATGTTTAAGTATTCTAAACCTACAATGAGGAAAACAAGTTTCTAGCTTGACACTTATCAGAAGTTAGCTCAACTTTTAGTCATCGTCTGTGAGTTTAAAGTCTTTTGCTGTGTCTCAGAGAATTAAATACCCTCGTATTTCCTCTCTGCACTTGTTTGAGACTTTTATAGCATGGAATTATTGCCCCCAGCAGTGCAGCACTAAAATCTTCCGACCAACAAATTAGACAGAATGACTCCTAAAATGTTTAATCCAAAAAAATCGCTCAACGACCAAAGTCCATTTGCATGAAAAATCGCTACACTCAAAGCTTTAACGACTCTATATGTCAACATTTATACACACCAACACACCTTGAGTCCACTCCACCTTCTGTCTCTGATCTGAGGCACTCATCTCGAAGGTTTTATTATGTGTTTTCACACAGAACATGCAGCGTTTCCCCTCTCTGTCAGGGATAGGCTGAAAAAAGAGACAACACACATTTCAGAGCTTTCAGCCTCATAATTAGAGGTTTGTGGGACACGAAAGCCTGGTTTTAACATGTCCAAAGTGCAGAATTTGCCGGACTGTTCATTATACATGCAGTGTTTACATTCCATTTCCTCACCAACCTCTACCACACAGTTCTTATCCAGCATGATCTCCCCTCTCTTGTCTTTTAAGTCCTCACTGACGTAGTAAGCCATTGACGCAGGCTTCAGCACAAACCAACGCTCAGTCCAGTTCCTTCGTACATGCCCTTTTTTCCACATGTAACCCTGGAAACAATGGAAGAATTGAAGGCAGGAGAAAAAAAGCAAACATTGGAGGAGACAAAGTGACAGAACAAGGACTCACCCTCTTCAGAACATTGTGATACATCTCCAGAAAAACTTCATCCAGACCCAGACTGAAGGCCTCTGCACTGGTGACTCTCAGCAGCCGGCCAGCGCTCATGTGCTCCAGGAAGCTCCACACAGACATGCCTTCATCCCGTACTGTGGCATCCTGGGATATTATGTCCTCCAATGGCTTCTCATCCCACTCCTGACTCATCGCTGTAAGGATTTTCTTGAGGAGATACTCCAGCTGATAAGGATTCAAACACCAGCAAAGTCTCAGAGTTGGCTCAAAGATCACAAAGAAAGATAGATACTGATTGGAAAAGTTACAATTCATTTATACTGTGGTCACTGAGTCCAAGCTTGATGATACTGACACATTTATATAAAAACACAACGCATCAATAAGAGAAGGAACTCAACTTCACTGATGGAAAGAAGCGGCTTATTTTTATCGCTATGGCCAGGAAGCGAAAAGAATTATGGAGGAAGTGCAGGAAGGAAGAGGCTCATTAACTCACTTACTTGCACTTGCTTTTGTTCTGCTGTGGAAAAAAAATGCTAAAAACATGGATTTTGTGGGACAAGCGCAGAGCTATATGGAAAAAAAACACATATTTGATCTCTACAGACAATCAGTGTAAAAGTACCTCATGTTTATTACTGTATCTTTATTTATCTGATCTGCTTTTTGTTCATATCTGTCAAGGAGTCTAATCTGCCACCTTGTTTCACATTTTCATATCTTCCCCATCTCTTACCTCCTCTGGTATCATCACCAGTGGGTAACGGTCCTCAGACAAGAGGTTGAACAAGCAGAACAGCTTGAAACAGTCTCTTTCAGAAAGCAGCGCCCCCTCTGGAACACCTTTGAAGTTCTTCTTCCTGGTCATCATCCAGCACAGGTCATCAAACTTTTCCTTATCGAACATTCCTTCTTTGACCTGGAAAACAGAGAGAAGGTCCAATGAATGCAAACTTTTTAAAGAAACTGGATTAAATTGGACTGAAACAGGCAGAATTTTATCATAGAAACACTCAAACAAGTCCTTTCCTAAGTGATAAAACTGTCTTAAAAAATATGTTATTTAACTTTTGGCAAGTCAAAAAAAATGTTGTCAAATGTTCCTTGTACTGACAAAACACTGTATTTGTTGGGGACTATTTTCAGCAGCGGATGAATACTCTTCTATTTCTTTTGACTGTTCACTGCAGGGGAATGGTGCATGTTTTATTGTTGGCTTACAAGTTGCTTTATAGTTCTTTAACATGCTTGAATTAGTTTTTGGAAAACAATTTAGCACTACAGCACAGGAGCGTATTGGGTAATATATGCAGTAATTTATTTTGTAATAGCAGGTTTTTAATAATACGACAATAAGACAAATACAACTGCCTCAGATTGCTAATGTTATAACCTATAATCACTCGATTTCTTGAAAAATGTGTTACATACAATCACTCTTTCAACAATGCCTGTAGACAACGGGGGAAAATGTAAGTTTTAGCATTATAAGTCAGCTTGCTCAACCCATCCAGATTTCAAATGCAGGAACTCTTGTTCAGTTCACAATATAATCTCTTGGCTAAGCTTACTCTGAAAACTTTTGTTTTATACCTCAGGATGAGCTTTTAGTATTTACAACTGTCTCCAAAAGGGCTGACCAGCTAACGGTGCTGACCAAGCACCAGGGAGAATATCAGAGGGCAGAGGAGCATCATGCTCATCACAGAGACATTGGACAAAACACACTTAAAGATTTCACCTGCTGTGAGCAAACAGGAAACAGGGGAGAGAGACTGATTGGACTGATGAAGAAGTCCAGTTCAGTCCTGGATCCAGTAAAGGTGGAGGCTGACGGGAGACTTATGGCCAAGCTGTTGTTTCTGATGGACTTTTCTAATTCATTCATACATTCATTTATTCATTTCTATGTCTGATTTTGTAAGCATCACTCAGCTTCTGCTTGTCTTTGTTGTTCTGTTTTGGTTGACACTTGCTATAATCGTATGTTTTTATATTTTCCTCAAACTGTTGCACTATACTTTTTCTTGCATTTTCTTGCATTGCATGCTGCCCGTGAAAATAAATGTGGGATGAATAAAGGAGCATTCTTCTGATCTTATCTTGCAGGCAGCTGCAGTTGTGTTTTGGCCCTTTTCAAAATGTCTTTTCTTCAGGGAAATCTTTGCCAATTTTAGAGAAGTCGCAGTAGGAATAAAACCTTAATTATAACTCATTCTTTAAAATAAGTATTTTCTGCATTTAGAGAATGCATATTTACCAAAACCTTGACTAAAAAAGCTGCCAAAACTGCCCAATAAGTCAAATATGATACAGAAATACATCACAAACAAACTGATTTAGCAACATTATTTCCTGTATAGTGTTAAAAGGGTAAATAAACATCGTAGTCCCCCCAAAAAATAATACAGAATTTTCTGGCTACTTTTTGTTGAGTCAGGTTTTGTGGGGTTAAAGGTAAGTGTGTACATGGAGTGAGAAAAGTCCAGATTTTATATGTGAAATCATAATGATTTACCAACTTTAAAGATCAATAAAATGGTGATGAAGTCCTCTAACATGCTAACAGCTCAGCTAAGTCAGTCACAGTACCTTGTCCAGTATGTATTTGTTGAGGTAGGGCATGTAGCCATGGTTGGACACAGGCCCATCGTCGTCATCCTGGAAGTGCTCCTCCAGAGCCACAGGGTCATGTGGGATGTTCAACACTGTGTACAGGTTGTGGGAAAGCACCTGAAAAACAACAAGAACACACAAACATAAACATATTCAAACAATTCATAGGATTACTTTTCACTGTGTCATAAATCTATAAACACAAACACCAACTCAGGCAGACAGCCTCTGAAGCATGTCAGAACAGATTTCTGCTATTTGCCTCCTTGGATTCTTCTCCCACCTGTGGAAGCTCAGTCAGGCATGTACGAACTGGACAAGAGGCAACATGACTGGAAAGAAACACTCACTGAGAGGAAAGCAGGATAAGATGTTTGTTGCTTCCTATCTTGCCTGTTATTTTGGATCCTGACAGTGTTTGTGTCATGTCACAATGTGTGTGACTGGGCCACAAAGGAAAGTTTTGGACTTTGAGCTTGGGAATGAGGCTGAGGTGGCTCCTCACCTCCTAACTGTGCTGGCTACGTGTCTGAGAGAAGCTGTCTTGTGTGTGAATTGTATGAAATTACAGGGTGTCTGTGTGTGAACAGTTCCTCTGATTATAACGTTGATTCACAGGGCTCAATTAAGCATGTCACCACATTTAAAAACACTACACAGTTTGGAGTTTGTTTGCAGCTATATAAACACTTGAAAAGGAAAAGTAGTGCTGTTTCTGCCTCTCTGTGTCTGTTTCTCGATCTTCTCCCTACAAAAGCCACTTTCCCTGCTTACCTTTAACTGCGACTTGGACACTTTTCCGCATTTCTCCACGTCCAGCGATGTGAAAGCGTACCAGATGGACTTGAGGAGTTCGGATCGTAAATCCATTTTGGAAACTTTGTCGCGCGTAAAAAAAACAAAAGCTACATTTCCAAGCGCAGCGCGTCGACTCTTTTACGCATCAACGGACTAGCGGATAGAAGCGAGGATCAACTAATAAAATGTGGGGCAGAGTGCAGGCTGCTGTGTAAACTGCAAGGGGCCAAAAGGAGACAGATGTAGGGCAGACGTAAAGAGGCGGAGAGAAGAGGTAAAGGTCTATATTTCCCCCCTGGATACGTTTCCTTAAACAAAAGAAACATGAAAAGTCTTGTTTATATTCCTCCTCATGTCCACTGGAAAACTGTCTCTATCAAAAAATGCGGACAAACTGACGAAACAGATCTCAGATTATCCCAAGGCTGATCACATTTATCCAGTGAGATGTCAAATTCCACCAAACGCGTCATGCCAACTCCAGCAGGCGGAATCTGTGTTATCAGATTCAAGAGGTATGGCGAAGCTTAAAAGACACACCCATCTGTTTTAAAGACCCCACAGGCATGTTTATGTTAGGAGGTACAATATCTGATCAATTAAAGGAGCGCAACATATTTAATTTCACAACTAGGAACCTGTTTTGTTTTTGTGCAAATTATTAAACTTTTATTTTGAAGGATTTCTCATGACCCCTTAAAAAAGTACACATCAAGTTTTTTTTTCCAAGTATACTCAAGTAATGGTCAGGTTTATTTTTCAAGAACACATTATGCTGCAAGTTTATTGATACTAATTAACTTGTAGTTGACTTTCAAGTGAACATTTCAATACCCCATGGGACTTAATTGGCCCATGTTTTAGTTGATAAAAACAAAATATTAGATCTTTTCAGGTGCAGAGAAATAAACTTTGAGCACACTGCTAGTTTGTATTCAAGTTTTATTTCATACTGCAAGTACACTACAAGGAAACACACAGATATAGTCTAAATTTACAAGTTATGTATGTCTGACAAACTTTTCAGTTTATGAAAGAATACTTTGAAGTATACTGTGCGTACACTTCGAGATTCTATAAGTTCATTTATGATATGGTAGTAATCCAAAAGCATACTGTAAGTATCTTTTTAGGTTGAGAGAAGTAAACTTTGAGTACACGACTAGTTTGCTTTCAAGTTTACACTACAAGGAAACTTACTGGTATACTCTAAATTCACCAGTTACATATCCGTAGCACACTTTTCAGTTTATGAAAGTATACCTTGAAGTAAATTGAGATATACTGTTAATTCACTAATTACGTGGTAGTTTTTGTGTGATAGTAGTCTAGTAATAGCTGACTGGGTGAGGAGGCAAAAGTAGCTGTAGAGAACTTACGCATTAAGGGAGCGAACATGCAAACTCCTCACAGAAAGGCCCACCTTTTTTTTAAGCACATAATAACCAAGAGAAACTACTCAAGATTAAGAAAATATTGGTTTTCCTTTGAGATTAAAATTCCCAAATACAGTATAGTACTTCTCAGTTTAAGCCTAGAATACTAGACTTTGAATGTTCACTGTCTTAAATATAAGACAGTAAATATAAGAAAGTTAAATATAAGAAAGTTTACTGTCTTAAATATAAGTTTACTAACAGCATACTTCAATAAACTTCTTTTTTGTAAGGGACACCCACGGATTCAAGATGCGCCAATACTGGAGCTAATTCAGTGATTTAGAGTATTCTGGTGGGTTTTTTTTACATATTGTGACTCCATTTTTTTACTCTCCTTTCCCTTTTATATTCAGGAAGTGTTTTAGAAACATAACGAGCCAATGTTTCAGTTGTTCCCTTTTTCATGTTCCTTCCGATGAGTATTAGTGCTGGTTTTAGTAAAGTACTCATCCAAAAATAGTTTTCGCAGGTATTCTGAGTCAGTTGTCTGTGGTGGTTTCCCGGCCTTGAGGTGCTACTTTGATGTTTCTCACAGCTCATTCTGAAACAGCTTTTGGGGACGTAACAACCTCCGGCCAAATGGGTGAAACAAGGACAGTGTAATCAGACAGAAAGCATCCACTGGAGCACAATGTAGGCTAATCAATATAATAATAAGGTCATGAAAGTAGTAGATGTGTTTACAGGCCAGAGCGCCTAAGCCTGTTTATCTATAGCTAACACTGATACATGTCACGTTAAGAATAACAGGATATTTTATTTCATATCATTCAATTTGAGCCAAGGATGATTTTCTGCCCCATAAACTAATCAATACCATGACATACTGCTGTGCTTTTTCTAGTTAAGCTAAGTGATATCTTTGTCTACTGTCTTCCATTCAAGGGCAGATTTAATCACGGTTGTCTCAGGTGGTGGAAATAAGATGTCATTCATGTAGCTATAACTTAGAAATGCTTGGCCAGAGGTCCCAGTGAGGCTCGACTAATCCCAGTGCTAAAGATTTACCACCCTGGC
>RPOG01004477.1:0-44209 GCA_008086565.1 Thalassoma bifasciatum | reverse complement strand
CATCAAATTATTTATCTTATTCACAAATAAAAGAAATGAAACACACAAAATGAAAATGTATGAGTCACTACAGACACTTGAGAGATACTTGCTAATAATTTCACACAGAAAAAATAACAGGAACATATAAATATATTTTCATATATTTGGTTGCACCACCTGACATTTTTGGGTGCTCAAATTAAAAATACTAAAAAATTAATGAACCTAAAAACTTTGAAATGTTGGTCAACTACTGAAATCTGTTAGAAAACATAATTCTTCACTCAGAAATATGTTTTTTATCCATTTTCAAAGAACTTTTTAAAAATAAGTTTTTAGACCCTCTTTTTGTCATTGACCCCTTTAATCTCATACAGTAATTTCTGACTTTCTGTCCCTGACTTTTGATCTTAATATCTCAAAATTTTGACTTTACTATTTCAAAATATGGACTTTTGTTTGATAACATTGACTTCTATCTCAAAGTTTGACTTTATTATTTCATAACTTCCACTTTGTAGCTCAAAATTTTGACCTTTATCCCAGAATTTGAACTTTTGTTATCCCAAAACATTGACTTTTATCTCAAAATATGACTAAAAAAAAATTCATTTACACCAGTCACAACCAGGATACAGAGGAGAAGAACATTATATCTGCAAAAGTTCTGTAGAAGTTCATTTTCACTTCAGCATTTTCTGTTAGAGAGTGCAGCTTCACAAGAGTTTCATGTTTTCATCTCAACATCTTGACAGGTTGGTGCATCAGAACAATGTGCAGCTTTGCTTAATTATAAATATCAAAATCTTATACATAATATATAAAATGTTCAAGGATGAAGAAATGGTTCAACTCTCACATATGGAGAGAATTCGGCTCTCACTCTTAAATAATGTAGAACAATACAATAATACTTGGGCTCCCCTGGTTCAGTATATTAATAAAACAAAGTGAACTCTAATTAACTTTAACAGCCTCCTTCGTAGTGGCAGAAAGTAAAATCCCGACGGGGTGGGTGGGTGAGGGTGGAGATGGGAGGGGTGGGTAGCATTTAAGAACCGTTTCTTTTCTTTTTGTGTTGCTACAGTTGTTGTTCATTCCATGTAACTGTAAGTTTGCTCATTAATTTTGTTTTCCCTGATTTGATTTAAGAAAAAAAAAAAAAAAAAAAAAAAAAAAAAAAAAAAAAAAAAAAAAAAAAAAAAAATGGAAAATGTCTGTAACATTGAATTTTTCATCATTGATACTTCAATAAAAATATTTAAACTAAAAATCTTCAAGGACATAATTTCACCACCAAAAAGGGAGGATACGTTCAGGAAGGTTTGGTGATAAACGCCGTAACCTGATTCAAATCAGACTAAGCTGTAATATCTGGAAGGTTTCAGAGATAATGTCATAAAAACAAAGAAGCTGATAAAGTAAACATACTCGATGAAACGCTAGCAGCGAACAAATCACCTCCTAAAAATATCGATCATCTGTTATTTATCAACGAGGCTGGAATTCAATTAGCGGACCTCCATCACGGCGGCTCTAATTCAAACCACACAAGGTCACGGGGGGGTGCAGGGGGGTGGGGGGTGGGGGGCGCGGTCTGTTTGTCTCAAGCTGATGAAGTGCTACAGGCTCTGCTTCAACAGCCATTACGTCCCCTCCCATCCCTGATCTCAGATACCCACCCACGACCTTTGACCTCCAGAGTTAGAGCAGCCCAACATCTGGTCACAGGCATCTCAGCACTGGAGAGAGAGAGAGAGTGGGATGGGGGGGTGATGGTGGTGGGTGGTGCCCTTCCACATATTTCACACCTCAACAGACCACGATCGGCTTTGAAGATGGCGTTTTCAAAGAGCCGCCGCTGTTTGTCCGTGCTGGGGGGTCAGCAGGTCGGGGGAGGGGGGTTGGAAAATATTCAAACCTGTTTGTTTGATGAGGATGAAGCGACATAAGAGTCTGAAAAAAGACGCAACAGGAAACAAAAGTTTTTATAAATAAATATTTAATAACAAGTACTTTACTGACATAATTCAGCTAATATTTTTATAGTTAAGTAAAAAAATAAATGAATAAAAAAAAAAAAATCTGACAAGTCAAAGTTTTGAGCTTTACAGTTATATGACAAAAAGTCAGATTTTGAAAGACAAAATTTTGATGTGATGCCAAAAGTTTGAGCAAAAAAGTCAAAGTTATTAGATTACAAGTCAAATTCTGAGATTGAAAGTCAAAATTTTGAGATGAAAAGTTAAATTTTGATTCTAATCTCAAAATTTTGACAATGTATATTCAAAATACATGAATAAAAAAACCTAGTTTTTCCATTTTCCACAATTTCAAGTGGCAGAAATTGGCCTCTATATATTATTTATGTTTCCATCATATAAAATGTTAACTGCAAATAGAAGAAGAGTTTTTTAAATAAATGTACTGATTGTGAAGTTTCTTGTCTTTGAGGATCTTTGAGTATTTTTGTAAGATCTCTAAGAGGCTCTGTCATCATCACTTCTCCTAAATCTGTGAACTTTAGGCTGATTAGGTTTGAATTCTTTAGGAGACGACGCCAAAAAAAGTTTCTCTATAGTAAGATTGTAGTTTCCACTGTCCTGATGTTGTTGTTGTTGTTGAGTTTCCTGTTGTTAAAGTGAGATTTTGTTGGAAATAAGACTCTGGATGTTTTTTTTTTTTACTCTCCAGGATTCTCTTTGATCTGATTTTCCTCCCGTTCGACTCTCGTGGCTCTGAGCCTGTGGATGTTTCTGTGCATCTCTGAGTTCATATCTACATCTGCAGTAAAGAGAAACAGCGTGTGGAGGTGTCTGCTTTCATGTTTTCATGTTTTCACGTGTGGATGTCCCTCTCTTCCCCTGAGACTTTGCATTTCTACAACATCCTCTGTGTATATTTTTCTACCTTATACCTGGAAAACCTGAGCCTGAGGTGGAATAGAGCAAACACCTCCCCCCTCTCTCTCTCTTTAATGTGCAAGGTGTCCAAACTTTTTTTCAAAGAATGACATATATGATTTTCTGCAACTTTTACCAACATACTCATGAACTGTGAAAGTAAATTATGATTCGATAACTTCTGTCATCATTAAAGATCGATGTAAACGGGGGCCTGTGACCACACGGTTGTCATGGAAACCTCTGTGTGATGAATAAAAAAAGAAAAAACCTGTTGTATGTGTAGTAGCCTGTTCCCTCCTATTAAAAAAAATAAATAAATAAATAAAAGAAAAAAAAATTGAACTCTTGCTTTGTTGAGATTTTTTTTTTTGGCATATATTAGGTCAAATTATTAAATAAGAAGTCGAAATTTTGAGTTAAAAAAGTCAAAAATTTAAAAAAAAAGTCAAAATTTTGAGTTAATAAAGTCTAAGTCATGAGACAAAATGGAAACTTTTGGGATAAAATGTTAAAATTTTGAAACAAAAAGTAAAAAATGTGAGATAAAAAGTGGTAATTCTGAAAAAGAAGAGTGAAAAGTTTGAGATAAAAAGTTAAAATTACGAGTTCAACTTTAAGGTCTGAGATAAAAAGAGAAATTTTTGAGATAAAAAGTTGAAATTTTGAGAGACTAAATGAAAATTTTATAATAAAAAGTCAAAAATTTGAGGATTAAAAAGTGGTAATTCTGAAAAAAAAAAGAGTGAAAATTTGGAGATAGAAAGTTGTTCATCCTGTTTACTCATTTTCTTCTGTCCATTTTCTTTTTAAAATTGTTTTTAACCTGCACTGTTATTATTTTTACCATGTAAAATATTGTTTTATCTGTTTTTTCTTTTTAACTTTTCGATGTAAAGCGACTTTGAGTTTTTGAAAAGCGCTTTATAAATAAAATTTGTTGTTATTATTATTATTGAAATTATGAGTTAATAAACTTTAAGGTCTGAGATAAAAAGTGAAAAGTTTGAGACAAAAAGTTGAAATTTTGAGAGACTAAAGGAGAATTTTGTCACAATAAGTCAAAAATTAGAGATAAAAAGTGGTCATTTTGAAAAAGAAAAGTGAAAATTGTGAGAAAGAAAGTTGAATTTATTTGTAAATAAAGTCAAAACTTAGGAAAAAAAATTCAAAACTTTGAGATAATGATAGAAATTTTGAGCTAATCAATTTGAGATTCTGAGATTTAGTCAGAATTAAAGCCCTTTTAAATAAAAATATGCACACATTTGCATATGCATACATAAGTACAAAAACATACATAAAATAATGATGCAGTAAACACAAAAAAAAGGTTGCAAAATTACCATATCTCTACACGGAGACTTACACAACTCGGGCACATCAGGCTTAAACTATGCTTCAGGGAAAACAAAGAATCAAATTCCACTGAAACATGACAAAAAACAAATAATTAAACATTTCAAAGTGGGACCTCAAAATAAAAACATACACTAAAATTAACCCTGATTAATTTCAGTGGCATAATTACTACATTAGAAAGCACGAGGTCGTATTAAAATTGGACTTTGGACGTGCAGTGGCAGACAGAGCAGCAGCACAGACCTCTGCGGTTAAAGAGCGTTCACTTCTGAAGTCTTTGTGTTGTATTTGTTTGCTCGTGTCTAAGAAAGCAGGTGACACACGCGTTGTTTGCATGTTTGCGTCGATCCCACATCCAGAGTGACACATGTAAAACTGAGCGGATATGAGATGCAGGATTTATTTCCCATTTATTTTGTCATTACAGCAGATAACGCCCCATAAACTCTCAGAGGGGCGGCCCCCATCCTTCTGCAGTCATCATAATCAAAAGCCCGCGCTGGCTCCATCCATCTCTGCACTCCATTCAGGCTAACAACATTACTATTCATCATCAGTATTCACACCTGTCCAAATGCCTAACCTCATTGCCTTGAGGGAGGAGAGAGAGAGAGAGAGAGAGAGAGAGAGGGAGAAAAAAGAGAAACGAAGCCATCGCCATCTCGCTGAGGAGGGAAGAATCCAATTCTCTGGGCCAGCGTTTCCTACGTGCATTTGTCATACATCAAGCAGACAAGTGAACTCCCTCCTCTGCTCCTCGCACGCAGCTCCTCTCTGACCCGGCTCGCTTTTGTCCTGACTCATAAAGAGAGCTAAATGAAAACCATCCCAGCTCGCCCCCCCTCCCTTCGACCCCCCCTCTGTCACTCTTGTCTCTCTGCAACCAAAACTCATTTCCTCTGTGCGCTGTGTCAGAAAAAAATACGCACTATATCGAAGTCAGGAAGCCCCTCACACACACACACACACAGAAACACACACACACACACTCCTGTCCAAATGGCTCAAGCAAACATGAACATTTCTTCAGGAATCCCCTGAATGTGGGAGTGGACCTGCAGATGTGGGAGAGCTGTCACCCCTCAAAAACTCCCCCCCTTCACCCGTGCAATGCTGTAACACACATGAGATATACAGTTGTGCTCAAACGTTTACAAACCCTGGCAGATTTTATTATTTCTTGGCCTTTTTTCAGAAAATATGAACGATGACACAAAAACTTTTCTTTCACTCGTGGTTAGTAGTTGGGTGAAAACCTTTACTCTTTTTAAATCATAATGACAACAGAAACTTCCAGTATGACCCTGATGAAAAAAGTTTCCATCCCCCAGTTCTTAATAGCGTGTATTTCCCCCTTTAACATCAGTGACAGCTTGAAGTCTTTTGTGCTCGTTGTGGATGAGGGTCTTTATTTTCTCAGATGGTAAAACTGACCATTCTTCTTGGCAAAAAGCCTCCAGTTCCTGTAAATTCTTGCTCTGTTTTGCATGAACTGCAGGTTTGAGATCTCCCCAGACACTGAGATGGCCACTCCAGAACCTTCACTTTATTCTGCTGTAGCCAATGGCAGGTCCACTTGGCCTTGTGTTTTGGATCATTGTCATGTGTGAACGTCCAAGTACGTCTCATGTGCAGCTTCTGGGCTGATGAGTGTAAATTTTCCTCCAGTATTTTCTGATAACATGCTGCATTCATCCTTCATTCATCAGTTTGGACCAAGTTTCCTGAGCCTTTGTAGCTCACACATCCCCAAAACATCAGTGATCCACCTCCGTGTTTCACAGTAGGAATGGTGGACCTTTCATCATAGGCCTTGTTGACTCCTCTCCAAATGGAACAATGTTTATGGTTGTGGACAAAAAAGTTCACTTTTGGTCTCATCACTCCAAATGACTTTGTTCCAGAAGTTTTGAGGCTTGTTTCTGTGCTGTTTGGAGTATTGTCAGTGAAATACTTTGAGGCATTTGTGTGGAAACAGCTTTCTTCTGGTGACTCGACCTTGCAGCTCATTTTTCCTCAAGTGCCTCCTTATTGTGCATCATGAAACAGCCAGACCACATTCATTCAAAGAGTTCTGTATTTCAGCTGAAGTTATTTGTGGGTTTTTCTTTGCATCCTGAACAATTTTCCTTGCAGTTGCAGCTGAAACTTTAACTAGTTTGGATTACCTTTTTTTTCTTCAGATCGTTTAGCAATTCTTTTGCTTTCCTCATGACTCAGAATCCAGAAAAGTCAGTGCAGCACTGGATGAAAGATGCAAGTGTCTGTCAGGAGCTCAGAAACTCACTGACCTTTTACCTTAAGTAGCCATTCAAACCCATTTGTTTCGACTTGTGTTCATGTTATCAGGACAAAATCAAAATGTTTGTTAATAAATGTTTTCACCCAACCACTAACCGTGAGTGAAAGAAAAGTTTTTGGTGTAATTATCCATATTCTCTAAAAAAAAGGCCAAGAAATCATAAATTCTGCCGGAGTATGTAAACTTATGAACACAACTGTTCTCCCTCTATCTCTTTGTGTGTGTGTGAGGATCATTCAGGTAAACTAATAACCTCAGTGCTGTCTAGTTGTCACACACACACACACACACAAACAAAAGCAAACACATGCAACCCACAAGAATCTGCCCAGATACGCAAACCATCCGCCTGCTCCACACAAACACACACCGCTGTTACGAGCCACTACAATTTGTGCATTCACACACCCACACATGCTGACACATGCACGCACAAAAATAAACTCCCTGCCTGCTTGCACTTGATTACACATGTGCACACACACACACACACACACACACACTTGGACATCCCACAGCCTGGACCCTCTGTTTTTCCATTATGAGTCCTGGCAGCAGCAGCAGAAACACTGCAGCAGTGGGAGACGGAGCTGATGGCCGAGCTCATAAAAAGCCTGATCCACAAACTCGCTGGTGTGTAAGTGTGTGAGTGAGCTCTCACAATGTTTCAGGCAGGATTACAGTCCAATGTTGCACAATTTCTGGGCAAATTCAGCAAACGTTGAACAGGAATTCCAGAGAACATACAGAAGGAGTCGTCAGGATTATGCAATTTATTCTCCTTAACAGCTAAACTCAGGGTCACTTTGTCCTTTTAAAGCCCCGGAACTGATTGGTTTCACTTCATGTGGATGTATTAACTCACCAGAAAGTCTTTTCTGATCAGATACTCAAGACTTCTAGTTAGCCAGATGATGAGGTAACCGCGCATCAATTAGCACCTGATAAGATCTAAAGGGCAAACCCCAGAGGACAAAAATGAAGCTAATGTGGAAACGCCAAAAGCTGCATCCACTAAAGGCCAGCTGCAAAAATACCACAAACCACCAGATGATTTAACCACAAGAAACCTGAAAATGAATAGTTACCAAGAAGGGGGACCTGCATTTCCTTTCAGCAAATGCTGGATGTTGAGATGCTGAGCCCCATTGATGCTCAGCATTTCAACAGAATTACACAGGCAGATAACATGAAAGTAAGTGAGTGAGTAAGTAATTTTAATTTAATATAGCACCTTTCACAGGACAAAATCACAAAGTGCTTCACAGAGAAGAAAATACAAAAAGCATAAACATTAAAATTGCATCAACTAGACACCGTGACAGAACATTAGTCCAAGCCATAGACTGTATAATGAGTGGACGTAACGACGTTCTGCTCAAACTGAAGCTTCCAGCAGATGCCCTGACCCCTGGTGTCTGGCTGCAGTATAGGTCATAAGCCCCGCCTCCCCATGTATTCCAGATATGAGCCAGGAAAACTTTAAAAAAATTACGATACCTGGTAGAAACGTTTCTCTCATCTTTACACTAAGGTGGTATGACGATGTCATCTGGCTGCATGGTGTTCAGGTGGTTTTTTTTCTGAGAAGTTAGTTCCTCATTAGTTATTGGACATTAGAAAACCGCGATATAAGTTTCGTTTTACGATAGTTGACAGCTGCCGTTCGTGAGTAGTTTTTATCAGGGATATAAGAAACTTCAGGAAAGAGCCAAAAGGAGACTAAACCTTCTGAAGAAGAAGAAATAAATATTTTTATTTCTCTTTTGTACTCTGCTCTACCGGAAATTCTCTACTGCGCAAACTCTGGCTGCACAATGGCGGCTAGAGAAACTGTTTTTTTTGGCTTCAAAATCGTAGAACGGTGACAGGCGGAAGCACGCTGTCCATTCTATATACAGTCAATGGTCCAAGCAGGCAGAGCCAAAAGCCATCTTAAATAAGTGGGTCTTTAAAGTCTTCTAAAAGGGGTGACATATGTTAGAGACATAGACAACAGCTTAAAACTAGAGCTTTAGTGTGTTCATTTTGATTAATTACAGAACAAAATGCGATGAAAGTGATGATGGAAAATGCAGGATCAAAAAATTGAACCGAACTGAGTTTAAGGCCTTGTACACACCTTGTAGCCGGGTATTTTAAAAGCTAAATATATATCCCCCCTCCTTCATATCTGAAGCCCTAGATTTTGCAGAAAATAAATGAGGTACTAAGGAAACACTACAAACTCTAAAAAACACCCCAAAAAAGACAACTCCCAGCTGCAAAGTATACAGAGGGAGGAGGAGAATCCTAAGGAAACACCACAAACTCTAAAAAACACCCCAAAAAGAGAACTCCGAGCTTCAAAGTAAACAGAGGGAGGAGGAGAATCCTCAAACTAAAAGCAGATCCCTGACAGTCCTTTCAGCCTGGACAGCAGTATCCAGGTAGCTGATTTGTAGAAGTGAAAGTAAGATTTAATCATCTCCAGCTTTAGTAAATGTGATGATTAAATATATACACTCAAATTCACAAAAAGTCCTAAAGACAATGAATTTGAGCTTCACAAACATTGCCTTCTGGAAATGTAGTTATGTTCTTTTAACAGTACCTTACATCTAAAAATTATATTACATTGATAAAAAAGGGGACTTTTTTTTCTCAAGCTTATGTTAGGATGTCAATTCATTGATTCAGTCATCCACCAAAATCCATTTGAGGTGGAAAAATGCTGCTTCCTGTGCCTATTATTGATATTCCATTAACATGAGATTAATTGTGGTTAGTTAATTAAGAAGTCTCTAATTAATTAGATTAAAATTTTTAATCAAGTCCCATCACTTCTTTAAATAAATAATTATAAAGAACCAGGATGGTGAATAAAAAGTTTTCAACCTCTGAAAATCATGCACTAACTTATTTTAAATCTACGCCATGTGAAAACAGACATTCAGGACAAAACATGACCAAAAAAGTGACCTCAGGAGTAATTAATGTCCTGTTATATAACCTCCTTCTGACACTTTCAGTAAAGCGTGATTTATAGAAGCAGGGCTGGGATCCAGCAGCCCGGCTGTCCCTCTAATCCTCTCTCCCAGTTTGCTTTCTGGACGGGACCAGAAAGAGCGAGTACCACTGCAGAGAGAAAAGGACAGGCTGCGTTCAAACACTGCAGGCTGCGAAAGTCAATAAGCCTTTTTCTTCACACATTATGGAGGCGGTCATTAGCGCAGACGTGGACTCAGTTACACCAACTGGTGAATCGTTAAATCTAATTTTTTCATATGTTGTTGCTTATTGCATAAAGGGAAGGAGAGAGAGGGATACAAACACCCCTGTGGGGTTTGGGCACTAACCAATTAGATGAAATGGGATTCCAAGTCTTTGTTGGCTATTTCTTCTCCTTCCAGTTTCCTGTCACAACGAACGGTATGAATCATTAATCAGGATTCAAACAACGTTAAAATTTGTCCTGTCTCCTGTTGCTATAGATCTGATTTGGACAGATCACATCTATCTGGAGGAAGGTTTTGTAAATAAAGAAGATGAAGTCCTCACAGTGATGGGAAGTTCTTTATGGTGATGGTTCTTCTGACACAATCGAAAAGAAAGAAAGACTCTTAATTCCTCATATTTTAACCCAAACTGGTAAATATGAATTATTTGTGTGTTGATAAACCCTTTTGCATTCAATGTTTTTATGAAAAGCCTCACAATTGCCTCATTTTTTGTCATTACAAGAAGCAGGTTTTCTTACTTTTGTCCAAAATGTTAATAAAAAAAATGATGAAAAAAAAATCGCTGATCCAGATGTTATTAACAAATCCAGATCCTCTTACTGATGATCATCCCTCAGGTATCCATGACAACAAATTCATCCAGATTTTAATGTGCATGTTTAAGTCCAAGACGGATTGATTTCTCTCAATGAAGAGGTAAAATGAAGCTAAAAACATTTCAGTTATTTTTATTTTGCATAAATTTGCTTCAAATTATTCCTGTTTTTGTAACCATGCCATGCTGTCCATTCTATATACCAGTGGTTCCCAAAGTAGGGTCGGGACCCTTCGGGGGGTCGCGAGACATTGATAGGGGGTCGTGGAATGTGTCCCAAAATCAAAAACTATGACCATTCCGCATTTCATCCATCATTGTAAGGATAAAAGCAAAAAATAGGGGTTAAAGATAATATAAAATTATGCAAACAGAAAATGTTGTATCTGTTTTTCTCATTTCTTTGTTGAAGTTTGATGCAGTAAACACAGTGAAGTGCACATTAGTTGGTGAATTTCCTACTGATCAGTTAAATTAAGTATCCTCAGGGGGGTTTTTTGTTTGTTTTTGTCTGTTTTTGGATTGGCCCATTAGTGTTGTACCACAGCAGGGGGTTGCCAGTCTCTAAAGCTGCCATTTTGGGGGTCACAGGCGGAAAAGTTTGGGAACCCCTGCTATATACAGTCAATGTGTGGCCCCTTGTAAAAATTAGTTACCCACCCCTGGTCCAAAAAATCGATTAACCCTAACTTTCCAAGAGGGAAAAAAGTTTGGAGTCGGCTCTTCTGATTCAATACAAAGAATCGTCTCTTAGAGCAGCATCTTATGATTATGACACATCACTACTGGAAACAACAGTGGTTAAATCTGACAGTATTTAAGAGGAGCTGGGTTGTAAAGTGGTTAACAGTTTAACTCGACTGTTTTTGAGCTGGTTTTAAGAGCTGAACTAACACTGAGGCAGATTTATACGCACTGATTCTACCTGTGTTATTATAAACCACAGGAGGTCAGGGGAGTGAGGATGGCTGCATAAGATTACCGCTGTAAAATTTACATGCACTGATAAATCCATGAGTAACCCCGGTCTAATGTGGACCTGCAGCGAGGTCTGTACACACCACAGGCTTCTTATTAGCAGCATATTTATTTCAAAACTCCTTTCTGCATCACTCCCCTGCATATATGCTGCTCCATATGTGAGCACCATGGCATCCAGCTCTGCCTCCACAGACAGCGTCTCCATGGTGATCTCGGGTAATGAGTAAGCGTGCCACAGCACAATCAGCCGCTTGCTCATTAGTGCATATTTATAAACCCGACCTGGTGGCAGCACACGGTGTTAAACCGACCAGGCTGGCAGAACCGCCGGCCGTGGCAGGAGCTGAAAGAGCGAGCGGACGAGGCGAGAGGAATGAAAGAGTTACAGGCCCGGTCCAAAGCAGCGCTCGATAACGAACAGCAGATTGCTAAGGGAACAAGGTCAGTCCTGTTATTACCTCGCTGGACAAACAGTGGGCGAACAACAGGATTCAAAGCGTGGCAGGACATATGTGGTTTTCCACTCGCTTCACAAGCTCCAGTTTCATCCTCAAACTTCAATAAATGTTGTTTTCTTAGGACACATATGCTGCTCTTATAGGTTTATGTAACAGAGGAGTGAATTAGTCCGTATATGTTCTCCACTCTTCAGGGGCTGCAACCTCGTCTCTCCACAAGAGAGAAAAATATGAGTGGAAATAATGAGATTTTTCTACACCATGCTTCAGTACAGACGGCTACATAGGAAATTAAGAAGAAGCAGGTTTTGTTTTTTAAGTGTATATATTCATGGAGGTCCTGGGGTCCCAAAGAATTCAACTTTTTGTGGTGTGCACCCAAAATATTTACTTGTAACATTTGGAAATAAGATGAGTTCCCCCAGATTATTGAGTAGGTCACACGAAATAATGAATTAGAGCAACAATATTCACATTGGCCGTGAGCTTGTTCATAAGATTTAGATCAGTGGTTCCCAACCTTTTCCAAATCAGGGCCCACTTTTAAAGCTCAAAAATGTTTGAGGCCCACCTCCAAACAAATACATACCACTATATACGTTTTTTTTAGCACCCCATTTGTAACAATGACCCAAAATTTAATTTAAAAAAAATGTAATAAAACCCAAAATGTGATGTCTGGTAGATAATGAAACAGATGTTAAGCCAAAAACGTAGTAACTTTTTGCCCAAATTATGACAACTTGTTACATTCTGGTGCAATTATTATATTTTGGGTTTTACTTTATGCTTTTTCGTTACATTTCGGGCTCAAAATTTTGACTTTTTTTTTTTCTGACAATTTTTGAAAATGTGGGATTTATTACATTTTTTTTCAATGACATTTCAGGTTGTTGTTATTTTTCAGGTCATGCTATCTATAGAGGACTAACATGCCTTCTTCGGGGACTTTTTCCATATATTAAAATCAGAACTGTTTTAATTTCCCTTAAAACTTAACCGAGTTAAACATTTTGAATGTTATTATTTGTATTTATGTCTTAATTTTTCTATTTGTACCTTGTATCTTTATATAATTACACTCCAATAAAATACTTGTTTGGAAATGATTTCGCGGCCCATTTGCTGTACCTTCGCGGCCCACCAGGGGCCACGGACCACAGGTTGGGAATCGCTGATTTAGATCATTTATTTGAACAGGTACTTAATTTGTGGACATTATGAATATATTGTAACTAATTATCTTATGTGCCGAAGTTATATCTTATATAGGCTCAGCCCCATCAGCATTGTTTACTCCTGATCTCGATTATTTAGTGTTGCATATCAGTAAAAAAGGTAAAATAAAGAGGAAGCTGCACACTTTTTGCTTTGTTTTAAACAATTATAAATACTAAAAACCAATTAATTCGAGTCTGGGGGAATGTCCATAAATATCAGACTTGTAGACTAGTAGTGAGGTTTGATACCGCTGATTTCCTTACCACTCCGATACTGAGTAAAATTCAGGCTGGTTTCAGCGATACCGATACGATACTAGTTGTACCAATTAGACTGAAGTAACTGGATATATGGATAAAATGTTATTTTTTCTGTCATTCCAGTTTTTTATCTAAAGTTTATTATGGATTGTTTTAATGCAATTGCTCTTGATAATCTATCAAAAACTTCTCAATGTTATTCACTTAAAATGATCAATTCTCTGGAAACCCCACTTGAATAAATGTAGGAGCTGAAATATCTCCATACATGACTGTTTACACTCAGTTATTGTGTTTTCAGACTGAGTGACTGACTGAGCAGTGTGCTGCTGTGATTATGCATTAGGAACTTATCCAGGTGGAAGAAAAAGTAGTTCCCAACCGTGTATGATTCAAATGAGAGCCCGAAAGTTTTGTTTCTTTCCAATGTGTTCCTGTTCATTTTTTAACATCACTTCAAATAAAAAATAGAATCAACAGTATTGATATTTTTAATTTAAGAATCGATACTAGAGCATTAAGATCTGGTATCAGAAGTATTGATATTTCAGTTTCGATCTTCACATCACTGTGGACTAATGGATGAGAGATCAGCAAAGATTATGAGAAGAGACGACACAGAGACGATACAGTTACTAGTATGAAAAGTTCAAGCAGCTCACACTTGGATGGAGTATATACTGTCATTGTAAGAGAAGGAAACAGAGATCATGGAGAACAACAAAGGATGGAGTAACACTCTTGGTAAAGACGGTAAAACGCTGTTATATTTTTCTCAAATTCTGAGCCATAAACTTGAACATAAGTAGTGACAAAATGCAGTTTGTCAGGTTTGCACTGGGCTCAAACCAGCACCCACTGCTTGTTGTGAGTTGAAGTATCGATATGTGCTTTCAGGTCCAATCTCTAGAATAAAGTTGATAGATTTTTCAGTTTTTGAAAAAGAGTCACCAAAGAGGTCTGAATACTCTCTATATAAAGCGACAAAGTTTCCAAGCTGGCAACACTGTGAGTTGGAGCTGGCATGTTTTTGTTGTTGGCTGAGTTTGCTGAAGTCCCAGAATCCTGAATCTGATGGAAAGTTTCCTGTCAGAAAAAAAAGTGGAAAAAGTGTAGCAGCAGATTTCTGGTCATGCCCACGAACGTCCGCAAACTTTCAGCCATCGACTTCCGTCTTCACAAACTGGATGTGGGCGTTTTTCAGACCAATTAAATCTTGTCCTGACTGAGCTGTTTCTGTAATGTGTCTAGGAATCCAGAAATCAAACACACCATGAAAATTAAATAACCGAAGGGTGGGCGAGTATTGTTTGTGAAATCAAATCTCTCACCCCCTGTGCCATAACTTTACGATAATGGAAATTGTCGGAGGTTAGTAAATGGCGACGCCGAAGCAATTTGGTGCCACGTGTCCCTCCATCCACAACCCACCCCCTCCCCCGTCCTCCTCCAACCACCTCTAAACAATCAGCCAGGGTAATGAAAGTGATAATGGTAATCTTTACGGCCCACCATGCCAGCCCAAGACACCAGCGACCCCCCGACACTGATTTAATTAGCTTTCTTCTCCTTCTCCTCCTGCCTGTCTCTCATCAGCCTCGACCCTATAAACTATTAATGGCCTCTTAGGCAATTTAGCTTGATCACTCAAACTGGTCTGCATTCAGCTCGCCTGAAAATGTTTGAAGAGATTAGCAGCAGGGAGAAAATGCTCGCCTGCAAATAATAAAAACACAGAATAAACCACATTGGGAATGGGAGGGGGCGGGGGGGGTGATTAATCTCCATCAAAGGAGCTTTATCATAGTCTGGGCACCCAGCGAGAGGAGAGGATCATCGGTTATTTTTTCCCCTTTTAATGATGATTCAACTAGTGCTTGGCAGCGAGGCTCTCATGCCAATTTGTGTAAGCGATACATTTGTTGTGCTTGTGTAATGAGGTTTGATTCTGGCAAAAAATAAAAATAAAAAAAATACTGAACAGTCTGGAGGAATGTTATTTAAACACTGATGCACTGCAGTGGAAAGATCTTACACATAACCACCAGCTTAAGAGTTGATATTGGGTCGAGTCCATTTAAGGAGAAGCTGTTATGTGAATATGAGGTGGTTGAAAGAGTTTGAAAAGCCTCCATCCAAATAAGTCATGCTTTATCTGAGGCATGTGTCCATATTTTGGAAATGTTGAACACAACAAGCACAAGCAATGATACATAATTAAAAGTAAACGTTTTTTAAAAAATAGATTTCTGCTTCTAAAATGTGTCTACAAGTTCCACTTTGTCATATTTTTGTTTCATGTTTTTAGTGGTTGTCAAGTCAAGACTCCAAGCTGGTTAATGTGGCTTGTGGACCCTTTAACTACAGAGCCATACTGTTGTGATCATTGACTGTATATAGAATGGACAGCGTGGCTCCGCCTGTCAACGTTCTACGATTTTGAAGCCAAAGAAACCCGTTTCTCGAGCCGCCATTGTGCAGCCAGAGAATTTCCGGTGGAGCCAAGTAAAAAAGAGAAATAAAAATATTTATTTATTCTTCTTCAGAGGGTTTAGTCTCCTTTTGGCTCTCTTTCCCGAAGTTTCTTATATCCCTGATAAAAACTACTCATGAACGGCAGCTGTCAACTATCAGAAAAAAAAAAACACCTGAACACCATGCAACCAAATGACATCATCATACTACCTTAGCGTAAGGATGAGAGAAACGTTTCTACGAGGTATCGTAATTTTTTTAAGTTTTCCCGGCTCATACCTGGAATACATGGGGAGGCGGGGCTTATGACCTATACTGCAGCCAGACACCAGGGGGCGGGGCTTATGACCTATACTGCAGCCAGACAACAGGGGGCGGGGCTTATGAACTATACTGCAGCCAGACAACAGGGGGCGGGGCATCTGCTGGAGGCTTCAGTTTGAGCCGAACGTCGTTACGTCCACTCATTATACAGTCTATGTTTGTGATGTGCAGAATAAGGTTTGGTTTAATTGGGCCAATTTGTGATCAACTGTGTGGGCAAATAGTCCAACAGTTTAAGAACAATTTTTCTCAATGTACAACTGCAGGAATTGATTGATTTCATCATTTACAGTCCATAATAACATCATAGTGTGGTTGTTACGGTTGGGAAGCACTGTGGACTGTCTGCAAAGTTGGCACCTATGTGTCAGATGATTAATTCAAATGCTTCAAAATCATAATTATATACATCAATGTCTTAATAAAGCTACTTTGTGTTTTTTTCTTTTGGGTATTTTTGCAGTATCTCCAAGAGGCTGGGTAGGGTGTCCTCATTTTGGGGTTTTCAGAATATGGTTATTCTATCTTTTGTTCAGTTATTTTGTTGTATTTGCTCTCTTTTTTCATTATTTATGAAGAGTTTCAATGGTTTTCAGACCATTGAAATACATTCTACTCAAAGGTTGTTTTCTGTCTTCTCACTCGGAGGGAACCACAGCTTCTTCCACGTGTCATCTGATCAGCAACAACGTGTCCAGTTCAGGGGTCGGTGCCTTGCTAAAAGACACATCAACATTAAATTGACATAAACATTCCTTTTCCCACACGTTCCAGGAAATTAAGCAGACAATCTTCCGGTCAAAGGAGCGCTTTGTTGCTCCTCAGAAAACGCTGGAGCATCTATTCTCCATGTCATGTCCACCCCCTCGGGATATGTCCCATAAATGGATGAATGAGTCACTCGCTCCCATACTGGGGCCATAGGCTGAGCTCATTGCCCTCATTAGATCTATGGCACATGCGGCCAGGAGGCAGGAAGTGCTTGATGATCTGTGGATGGATCTAAAACGCTTCTATCCTTTATTTGAATCTCTGTCATGCGCACATTTTACATTTTGCTGCTTTAAAATGGATGAAAACTGAATTAACACTGGTTCACTGTTCAAAAAAATTGGTGAAAATCATAGATCCATTACTCTATGTTGCATTTACATGTTGGGGGAATTCTGTCTGTTTTGTCTCCCAAGGGATCACTTAGGCGCTTTTACGCTCCTGAGAGGAAACCTCAGCAGGTGTTTTGCTTCCCGGAGGGAACTTAAGTGCAATTTTGGCTCCTGGAAAAACACTTTATCATATTCTGGCAACCAAGAGGGTAACTCAGCATATTTTGGTTCCCATTTGGCTTTTGTTTTGGCTCCAAGGAAGAAACTATAGCAAGAGTTTGGCTCCTAGGAGAACACAAGGGCATGTTTTGGTTCCTAATTATGCACTTTAGCAAGCATTTTGGCTCCTGAGAGGACACTTTGGTGGATTTTGGCTCCCAAGATGGCACTTGTGTATGTGTTTTGTTTCTTAGAGGGCACTCCAGCTTCTGTTTTGGCTCCCAAGGGTGAACTTTAGTGCAAGTTTGGCTCCTAAGAGGGAACTGAAGCAGATTTTGGCTCCCATGAGAACACTTTTAAATGCATGTTTGGGTTCTAAAGCAGGAACTAGAGCTTTTTTTTGGCTCCCAAGACCACACTATGACGTGCGTTTTTCTCCCAAGAAGACACTTTGGCTTGTGTTTTGGATCCCAAGATAGCACTTAAGCATGTGTTTTGCTCCAAGAAGAACTCCTGTGTTTTGGTTCCTAAGATGGCACTGTAATGCAAATTTGGCTCCTATGAGGGAACTAGATCATATTTTGGCTCCCATTGGGTCACTTTTAAATGATTGTTAGGATCTAAAAAGGGTACTTCAGCATGTTTTGGCTCCCAGAAAACCACTTAAGCTGCCTTGGATCCATAGAGGGCACTTTGGTGCAAGTTTGGCTCCTGAGAGGCAACGCAAGCATATTTTGGCTCCCAAAACCTCTCTTAAGCAAGTGTTTTTAGAAGGCAGTTTATTACGTTTAAGCCAAACAAAGGGCCAGATTTGTAAGGTCTTGCCAACCAGGAAGGAACTTCAGCATTTGTTTTGGCTCCCAAAAGCCACAGGACAATGAAAACTCAGCTGTGGAACATCTGAGGAAGATTGCAGGATGTTTGTGATCAAAAGGTTCAATGTTCAAGGTAACTTTATTTGTACCCGCAGATAGATTATATGTCACCGGCGTTTTGGGGAAGCTATGAGAAAGAGTCCGCTGTAGCTCCCGGGCACGACAGACCCCCCCCTTTATTCAAAGACCCTACCAAATATGAAGTAGATAGATAAGGGGAGGGAGGGTGGGACGTACGAAGAGAGAAGAAACAGGACATGGTAGGTTAGGAGGGTTTAAATACCAGAAGGGGTGATGTCGAAGTGTGGTCCTGCTCCCGAAATATTGCTAAAAAACTCCACTCAAAACCATCAGAATTGAAACATCAAAACACAAAAAAGTACTCAAGGTTCGGAAATGAATAAATAAAAACAAATATAATCTACTGGAAGAACTGAAAACTACAAGCAAGACCAGGATAAAAACAAGAGCTTAAAGAAAATCACCATAAGACCAGCTAAATAAATAGTGCCAATGAAACGCACTGTTCGAGTGACAAGAAATGTTAAATTCCACACACAGAGCCAGATCAAGTCCTTCAGTTCTGGATGTGTGTGTGACATTGTATCGGATGACTAAATGCAAACATTCAATACTGAAAACGTGCCTGTATAAGGGAACAGTTTGAAACAGAGGCCTCAGGCACCAAATATCTGCTCTTGTGGAAGTTTCCTACTTTGCCCTTTATCTGACTGCAGATCAATGCAACAACATCTCATATTTTGTTACGGGCCGCTTAACCATCAGATTGGAAACAGGTTTTTTTTTTTTTGTCCTCAACCATTTCTGCCAAAGGGCATGAACATACATGAACACACGCAATGGATGACCAGTGTTCCCAGTAATGGAGCACCTTTAAGTCACTGTTCCAGCCACGATTACATCCACGCATGATGGAGCGTGTTAGTCAGGCCGCCATCGACAGCAGTAGAGCGAGCCGTGTTTGTGTTTGTGAGACAGAAAAACAGATTCTTGTTAGAGCTGAGGCTTTAAAGCAATACTTTCACAGGATAAACAAATAAAATCTTTTGGAGTGATTGACTCCTGTCCCTCCTTAGCTCGGTTTCAGCCGCTCTAAGAAGTTCATCCCCGGCTGCTTTCTCTTCATCACCTGAGGCAGTTTCCAGTAATTCAATCAATAACCATCAATTTCAATGTTTACCCTTCTGTGTTCAGCTCTGGTTTCAATCCAATACGTCTGAAATTAGGCCAACATGTCCATCTGTTGTTGAGTTAACATTTATGGATGCCACTTCTTATTTTTCACCGAGCTTGTCCTTAAGATTAGGTTGACTGAGAGAGCTGTGCCTGATCAAATCACAGCTTAATGTTTAATAGGAAAGATATTTTATTAGTTTTCATGTTTTAGTAGAGAAGCTCTACGGATGGAAAAGCTTCCTGAAGTGGCTGAAATGTGTAAACTGTGATCTCCTTGTTGGAAAAAACCACTTAACAGCTATTTACGATCAAGAATTACAGGATAATACAACAATCTTCTCGACTCTTCGCCTCAGTTCAGAGGCTCTTACTCACGCAGCGTGCATGCAAAATGCTAATGAGCTACTTTCCTATCTATTAACATGGTGACCTCCACAGAGCAATGTGCCTGGGGATATTAACAGCGGGCCATTTGACAATAATGGGACCTTTAATCTGAGTTTGAGCCAAACGCATGAATGACATTTCCCAGTCAGTGTTCCCATTCACAAACAGCGGGGGACCAATCACAGCGAGGCAGAGTTCAATTAGATAGAAACAAAGCACATCTGCTGAGGATGAGGGCTTTTTACATTAACAGCTGAACACAAGACAAAACGCTCGTTTTCTTCAACCTTTGGATGAGCTAGAGGAAATTTCAAATAGTATAGAAAAATAATAATTTGTAGTGGGAGTTTTCTTTGACTTACAAAAAGCTTTTGACACCATAGATCATCAAATATTAGAAAATAAATTGGAGACCTGTGGTATTAGAGGAAAAGCTAAACAATAGTTACAGAGCTACTTAGCTGACGCCCCAGTTCGTACAGATTGAGTAATATAAATCCGAGCGTAGAATAATTAAATGTGGTGTTCCTCAAGGGTCGATACTGGGGCCTCCTCTGTTCATTTATGACATTGTTAAAAAATCTAAATTTATGCTTTTTGCAGACGACACAAATTCAGGAAATAACTTGGAGCAACTTTTAGAACTAATACCTGAGAAAATGAAAACGTTAAAAATCTGATTTAATGAAAATAAATCATCATTGAACTTAAAAAAGGCTAATCTTATCTTATTTTGAAACCGACAAAATGACATTAACCTGCACTCATCTGTCAATAATGTAACATTTGAAAGAGTTAAACAAAATTATGAAATGTGGTGTTCCTCAGGGGTCGATGGTGGGGCCTACTCTGCTCATTAACAACATTGTTAAATTATCAAAATTTAAGCTTTTTGCTGACAACAGGGATAAGTTTTGCTCAGGAAACATCTAAGAACTTTTAGAAAAAATAATTGAGGAAATTAATTTGTTAAAAAGTTGGTTTAATGAAAATAAATCATCACTGAACTTAAAAAAAAACAAAACTTCTGTTGTGTTGAAACCGAAAAAAAAATGACATTTAAGTAAGTCAGTTATCTACTGATTGTACAACAATTGAAAGAGTTCAACAAAATGTAATTTTAGGGGTTGTAATAGATGATGTTAATAGGTTGTAATAGATGTTATGAAGAGAGCCAGTGATGCTCTCAATCATAATGCCCTTTTTCCATTGAAATGAATTGAAACCTCATTAATCTGGTCCAGACCCCCCAAAAAACTACATTTTTTGTGTGTGTGACATCTTTAGATGAGAAAAATGTACTTAAAATTAAAGAAGATTGTATAAAATGACAATACAATATTGTACTGCAGTAAACACATCTTATGTACTGTAGATCAGAGGATCACATTTTAAGTTTAGTTTTTCTTCACTACACCTCTAAAATCCAATTTTGTGTTTGTGTTTTTCTTAAGTTTAAACTGTTTTTCTCTCATATAACATGCAACGAATTGGAAATAACTTCAGATATTGGAAATTCAAAGTATTTCAGGAAATACTGGGCCCAAACACTTCCTCAAAGGACGTTTTCTGAATGTTTTATAGTTGAAATATAAAATAAATAAGCAAAATAGTCCAGGCAGGCATTTTGAGGCTCGGTCGTTTAAGGTTTAAAGAGACTTTACTGAGGCTAAATCAAACTTTAACTGTAGTTTCTGCTCTGTTTTATGCCATGTTATTGTGCAGGGTTATTCTTCCTTGAAAATACATCCATATATTAAAAGACTATGCAGCCTCAAGAAGCGTTAAATAAAAGATGTGCATATTGATCTCCCTCCTCCAACTATCAATGCATAGCTGCCTGTATTCAATCATGCAGTTCTTTTTCAGCCAAGGATCTGCCCTTGCAAATTAATCATGTCCAACAGGCTCTCCATATTTCCACTTTACAGCCTGTTTAACAAAACGTCAGACAGCTGCTTAAATCCTGGGCTCAGTTTTGGAGTCACAGGTCATGTTGTTGTAACCTTTAGGTCACAAACCCTCTGCCTTCCACTGTCCTTCCAAACCATCGGGTCATTTAGTCCTTTATTTGAAACACATTCAATACCGCAGCCATTTGCTCTGCTAATACACTCAGTCTTTGCTGAAAAATACCCGGCAGTCGCCTTCTAACCGAGGGGCTATTGCTGATTACAAAATCCATGAAGAAAAGCATTTCTCTCGCCTGCGTCTGAACTGGTATCGATCCAACACGGGGCCAGTTGTTTGAAATGATCGGGATGATTACATGACCCTGATCATGCTGCAGTATTGCAAAGTTTGTGATTTATGGAAAATCCATCAGCCTACACGTTTTTACAACATAATATTGGATTTGGGCAGCGCCCTCGTATCAGCACGAGGGAGGGAGAAAAATTATGTACGGCACAATGATTGCATTTTCAAACAGCGGTTCATGCGGCCTTTGATGATACTGAAATATATCTCAGTTCATTTCTCATAACTGCTGGACTCCCAAATGTGTTGTTTGACCATAAACAAACTAAATGCCCCATAGTGTGTTTTGCTAAATGGGGTGAATTACCATTAGGAAATGGCCTCCCAGACACCAGTATTGAGTGGTATTAAAGCGCTAATGTGACGATACATCATAGCAGCAGAAGAGCTACACCTGCTTTTACAACGCTCGCTGCACGTTTCCCCCACAAAGGCGTCTCATTTGGCATCTTTCTCCTGTTTGTTTTGTGCCTCAGAGCCTCCCGTGTGATTTCTCTTTCACACTTGCAAATTACCCCGAGAATAAAACATTTACTTACCGCCGTCTTCGCAGCAAATGACTTTTCCACTGATTGGACTGTCGCAGACGACTTTCCAATGTCAGAAAACTCAGGAGGAGTTTAGCAGGAGTTTAAATTGGGCTGTCATCATTTTCTCGTCTTAGCGTTCTGAGAAACATTCTGAGGTTGTCAGTGTTAAAATGTTGATCAGAAAGCAATCAAGGTCTGAAATGAGTGTAGTGAATTTTTGAAACCTTGTCTTATTCTAACCCTTACGACATACGACATCGGAAAAACTACCTTACCTGAAAGTCACAAATATGATGTATGTTGCAAACTTAGTCACTATATTTAGAGGCTGTTCAGACACCTTTAGTAACTTTTAAAATCCTTCATGACGCGGCTCCACCTCCCTTGAAAGCTTTTGTTCAGTTACGCTCTCAACTAACAGACAGAGTGTTAAGATCTGTATTAAGCGGCGATTGCAATGTGCCAAAAAAGAAATCTGCATTTGCCCAATCTGCGTTTTTGTTTAAAGCTATCAAAGAATGGAACCGGCTTCCAGACAACTCAAAGAACACAGCTGATTTTTACAGCTTCTCAATGTCCGTTAAAGATCGGCTTTTAGAGCACCAGACTTTTGAGCACTAATGGGTCAGACAGGTATTTGGTGAAACGTTTTAATGTATTGATTGTCGTATTTATTGTTACCTTTTATGTTTTTTTTTGTGAAGGACTACAGATGGAATGTAGCATTTTGCTCAATCTGGTGCAGCCATCTTTTTAATGTAACTGCACATTGTCCTTGAAATAAATAAACTAAACTAAACCAAAAAAATTCAAAATCCTTTGACAATTGACCTTTTGCAAAAGCCCCGCCCCCCTTAGTTACTGTTGCTAGCCAGACAAGCTTCTTGACGCTGACGGACTTTCAACACGGTGTCATGACAGGGGGAAGTAAACCAGTGACTCTTTTTGGAGCAATACCAGCGCAATATCCTCCACATCAAGGCAAAAGGGGTTGTAATCAATGACTGTATATAGAATGGACAGCCAGAGTCTGCACAGTAGAGAATTTCTGGTGGAGCCAAGTAAAAAAGAGAAATAAAAATATTTATTTCTTATCTTCAGAAGGTTTAGTCTCCTTTAGGCTCTTTCCCGAAGTTTCTTATATCCCCGATAAAAACTACTCACGAACGGCAGCTGTCAACTATCGTAAAACGAAACTTATATCGCGGTTTTTAACGTCCAATAACTAATGAGAAACTAACTTCTCAGGAAAAAAAACACCTGAACACCATGCAGCCAGATGACATCATCATGCTACCTTAGCGTAAAGATGAGAGAAACGTTTCTACGAGGTATCGTAATTTTTTAAAGTTTTCCCGGCTCATACATGGGGAGGCGGGGCTTATGACCTATACTGCAGCCAGACACCAGGGGGCGGGGCTTATGACCTATACTGCAGCCAGACACCAGGGGGCGGAGCATCTGCTGGAGGCTTCAGTTTGAGCCGAACGTCGTTATGTCCATTTATTATACAGTCTATGGTTGTAATATGCAGTGGAGGGGTGTGTCCAAAATATTAAAATAAGGAACGATGGGAACACGGCGACTATCGAGGCAGAAGTATACGGGTCAATGGGAAAATCAGAGAAACCCAACGACCTCCACCTCAAATGCAACGAGCACAGCCATGTAGACCAGTCATGCCCTTGCACTGCCGGATAAGTTCTCTTATGTTAGCCTAGCATTGTTAAAATATGTTTATCTGTGTCCACATCCTCCATAAGAGCGTTACCCTTCAGTTAGCTAGCTACCTAAACTTACAGGTGCCCCGAGGCTAATAAAGCCTGTTACTGTAGATGGGGACACTTGTGCTTCAGGAGGATTTGGGACTGAAATATTTGAATAATATGATAGTTGTTACAGCTCTGACTCCCCCAGCCAAACTCTAGGGGGGGCTACTGTCCGATTTACATATGCCAGACGCACATAACTTCACCATTGTGCTTGTCGGAGGTCGGCAGCTTGACGGACCTTGTTTACATAGTAACAGTTGCTAGGACGTGTGATTGGACAATGACCGTTTGGGGGCGGGTTTTTGCGAAAGGTCAATTCTTTTGCTTCCCCCATGACTCAGAATCCAGAAATGTCAGTGCAGCACTGGATGAAAGATGCAAGCGTCTGTGAGGACTGTTTATTGGGGAGCATCAGAAAATAGAAAGAAAAAAAAATCTTTTTCATCTTGTGAAGACAATAAAACTGTGAAGTGGGCTCAAATTGTTTTAGAGGTAGTGCAGTAAAAGGAGGTTAAGAAAGAAGAGTGCAATCTAGACCTGCTTTTATTGTGAAGTGTCATAGGATAACATTTGTTTTCATTTGTCTTTATTTAATTAATACGGTGTTTTCAAACTTGGTGGTATTTCCTTGAAATGCTCTGTTTCACTTTTACAGGAGCTGATCCAGAATTCAGCCGACTCAGTCCATTTCTCTTTCTTTGTGACACCAAAACTACAAGGCCCTGCCATCTTTTCTGAGAAACAACAAGCGGTTTCTGCGTGGTTTCACTTCCCATCATCAGACGACCCTGACACTAAAACACAATCTAAGTGCATTCCCCCGCGCAAAAGCCCAGCGGTCTAAGAGAAACTATTTCTATCGCTTTGTGTGTCTGAAAGCCTGAGACGACAGAGAAAATGTCTGATTGTCCACGTCGTCCTCAGCAGAGAGAAACTTTATCAGAAACGCTGAGAATAAGAAAGGTCCTCCGACTGGAGTCACGCTGGTGATTCTCTGGAAACCAGTTGTTGTGCTAATGCTTTCTGAAGTTAAAAAGGACAAGAACCACTTCCTCTAGTAAACTCCTGAGTGGTGATGATGACGGACCAATTAGCCTGACTCATTAGCTTTCGGAGAGCATTAGAAAATAAAGCTGTGGCAGGATGGACTCCGCTCTGAGTGTTTTTGCATTATTGATCGAGAATTAATGGCGGAAGCAGCTGTCATTAAAAGGCTAAGGGATGGCTCCAGAAGACCTTAGTAATGGCAATCTGGGCCATTTAAGAGTCAGCGAGATGGCTGTTAACCACTTAAGGGTTGGAGCGCAGCAGGAGGTGGAGGGACGGGAGGTTAGAAAGAGCTGTGGCTGACAGGATGTGAGCTCGGACTCAGATTCTTCTTATCGTCAAATGTGGAGGAAACTGGATCGAAACTGCTCACGCATCTTTGCTGTTTTTGTTTCAAACAATCCAGCTTATCACGCGATCCATGGGTGACAGATTACAGTGACTTATTTGTGTTATGCAGTGTTGATTAATGGTGACAGAGGGTAAAAATAACTTATGTTACACTTTAACGTGTATGTGTGGATGTGTATACACAGCCCTGGAAAAGCTCGGGACAGCCCGGGACCCTATTGGGGGTCGCGAGACATTGATAGGGGGTCGTGGAATGTGTCCCAAAATCAAACACTATGAACAATTTTATCCATTATTGTAAGAATAAAAGCAAAAACAGGGGTTAAAGATAATACAAAATTATGCAAACAGAAAATGTTTTATCTGTTTTTCACATTTCTTTGTTGAAGTTTGATGCAATGAACACAGCAAAGTGCACATTAGTCGGTAAATCAAAGTATTCTCGGGGTTTTTTGTTTGTTTTTGTCCGTTTTTTGGATTGGTCCATTAGTGTTGTTCCACAGCAGGGGGTCGCCAGTCTCTAACGCTGCCATCTTGGGGGTCACAGGAGGAAAAGTTTGGGAACCCCTGATTTAGAGCATTTATTTGCAGAAAATTTGCAGAAAAATGGTCAAAATACCAAAAAAAGCCCACTGTTTTAAGACTTCAAATAATGCAAAGTAAACAAGTTCATTTTCAATTTTAAACGACACATTACTAATGTTTTAACTGAAGAAGTATTCAGAAATCAATATTTGGTAGAATAACCTTGATTTGCAATAACATCTCTCATGCGTCTTGACATGTTCTCCACCAGCTTCACAGTGATGACCTCAGAAATGGTTTTTATACATTTCCTCATTAAATAAGATTTGTTTAAGGTGATCACCTCATCAGTACCTTGTTGGGTAGAAACAGGTAGAAACAGGTGTGCTTATGTTGGAATTCAACAGACACTGCAATGGAATGACTGTCATATATGTAGAGATGCTGGTTTTTAAAATTTGGAGTGGTCTCTTAATTTTTTACGGGGCTGTAGATGTATATGTGTACAGTTCTGCTCATAAGTTTAGCTTTAATTTAGGTTCAGGGTTTTGATGAGCTGGATTCTTGTTAGATGATCAAACAACATAAGTATCTTGAGAT
The DNA here is from genome assembly GCA_008086565.1 of Thalassoma bifasciatum. Taxonomy (NCBI): domain Eukaryota; kingdom Metazoa; phylum Chordata; class Actinopteri; order Labriformes; family Labridae; genus Thalassoma; species Thalassoma bifasciatum. The sequence goes on along the minus strand of RPOG01004477.1, from coordinate 17,320 downwards.
ATACAGTTGTGTTCGTAAGTTTCCATCCCCCAGTTCTTAATAGCGTGTATTTCCCCCTTTAACATCAGTGACAGCTTGAAGTCTTTTGTGCTCGTTGTGGATGAGGGTCTTTATTTTCTCAGATGGTAAAACTGACCATTCTTCTTGGCAAAAAGCCTCCAGTTCCTGTAAATTCTTGCTCTGTCTTGCAAGAACTGCAGGTTTGAGATCTTCCCAGAGTGGCTCAATGATATTGAGGTCAGGAGACTGAGATGGCCACTCCAGAACCTTCACTTTATTCTGCTGTAGCCAATGGCAGGTCCACTTGTCCTTGTGTTTTGGATCATTGTCATGTGTGAACGTCCAAGTACGTGTCATGTGCAGCTTCTGGGATGATGAGTGTAAAGGTTTGAGGCTCGGTGATGTTGAGGTCAGGAGGCTGAGATGGCCACTCCAGAACCTTCACAAGAAATCATAAAATCTGCCAGGGTATGTATCGAAAATAGGTAGGTTAACTAGAGTCCCTGTAATGAATAAAAACTGGAGAAGGGGTGGAAATGAATAAGTTTTACTTCTTTGCACTTCACAATAAAGCAAATAAATTTGTGATTTAAAAGGTTTTTTTTGTTTTCTTTTAATTCTCTTTGTTTTGACTCTGTTTGCTAATTTCTTATTCATTTTTCAAAATAAACATTCTCATTCATTTATATATAGTTTCCCCTGAGAGATCCCTCTACCTCTTCAACTTTAAATTATCACAGATTTAAAATGTGAAATATCAGTCAAACCACGTTCTCCTCAGGGCTCAGATGGAGCAGGTGCAGTGGCAGTGCATGCTGGGATTAGGAGATGATGGCTCCCTCGGCACAGATGCCTTAAAATCCCCCTCGTGCCTCACAACCCTGTCTCCAGAGTAAGTGGGCTTATATTGCATAAGAGCACTTGAGCTAAATGTCCCACTCCAGGTTCATTTCTCTGTAGAGACTGGAAATACCTTTTTCATGACGAACACTGTTTGAACGTCTCTTAAATGTTACTCTGAGTTTATCGTCAGGAGAAATGACTGAACCCTTTGACTCTTTGATAAGAAGTTCTGGAAAATTAAATCAATAATGAATCCGTACATGGGAGGTTGATAAAATTACACCTTAAACCACTTTTTTTATCTCTCTATTGTGAAAAGATTACAGCTGGTTTCCAGAGAAGGTCCACGTTTGTTTACGAGGCACAGTTTTACAAAGCACACCTGTTTCGCTCAACTGGTATTTTATCATAAAGGTATTCAGACCTCAAATAAAACAAAAATGTTCCAAAGATTACCCTGAACCATACATGACCTTTTTGAAAGAACATTCGAGATTATACTTTCATATTTTCAGTTATTACAGTGTTTTGTTTTCTTGTGATACTATTTCAGTCTTCCATGGAAACCCATTTCTGCTTATTAAAGAAATAAAATGAAAACTTAGCTTCATTGAGAATAAATTTTGGCCAATATTTGGTCAAAATTTGGAAGAAAAATGTTGAAATTATTAGATGAAAAGAAAAAAATCATGGTGCAAGAAGTCATAATTGTTAGATAAAAAGGCAAAATTATGAGATAAATCAAAATTTTGGGATAGTGGAATAGAAGAAACCTTACTAAATAGTAGTTTAACTCTAGAGAGAGCTCCAGTATCAGCCCAGAAGCTTCACATAGGATGTACTTGGACGTTCACACATGGCAATGATCCAAAACACAAGGCCAAGTGGACCTGCCATTGGCTACAGCAGAATAAAGTGAAGGTTCTGGAGTGGCCATCTCAGTCTCCTGACCTCAATATCATTGAGCCACTCTGGGGAGATCTCAAACCTGCAGTTCATGCAAGACAGACCAAGAATTTATAGGAACTGGAGGCTTTTTGCCAAGAAGAATGGTCAGTTTTACCATCTGAGAAAATAAAGACCCTCATCCACAACGACAAACTTTGTGGTTTTCCATTTTAGGGGGATTTCTGCCTGAATGTAAAACCATGAACAAAATGTTAATTCACACTCAAGTTATTTCAGTTATCTATGCTCATTTCAGTGTGAAGTTGTTCTTTTCACTAACATAAATAATCTAAGATGACATTACTAGGATTTTATTTCTCAAGGCTTCACAAAGCACACGTCTACACCTACTTTGTCAGTTATTTGTGAGCGATTGTGTGTTTGTTACATCCATTCAGACACTATTATGCTCCTGGAGCCGTCAATGGGAGGTCTGTTTGTGTAAGGTTAAACTCAGCACCCAGAGGACTCCACCTTTGACTAATCTATTAAAAGCAAAGCACTGTGACAATAACACGCTGTAATTTCAGAGTTACTCATTTAACAGATTTTTTTTTCTCTCTCTCTCTCTCTCTCTTTCACACACAGACTGACTTGCCATCAGCTTCAAACCCCAGACATGTTTTTGTCTTGGAGTACGGCTCAGCTAGCTGCTTGCACCACCCACGCACCCACTGCTGTAACATTGAATTGCTCAACCAGCTCAAAGAGGAGCCGGTGGGCGGTGAGTTTGTGTTACAGGTGTGTGTTTTGTTTCAAACCTGGCATGGCAGCGGTGTGCACAGTGAGGTATAAAGGCTGCATTGAGTCAGTGACCGGCCCCATTGAGAAACAGGAAAAACAAAAACAGGCAGATACTTGCAGAAAGGGGAGGGATGTGTTCGCAGAGGAATGTGAGTGTAGTAAGACTTAATTTAAAGAGGAGGCTCCAACCTGTGAGGACACGCTTACACACACACACACACACACATGAGCGTGCATGTAAATCCACTAGAACACACCATGAATGCATGCACATGGAAATATTTTCACACACGTTTCCACAAAAGCATGTACAAACACACTCTCATGCACTGACAGACGCATGCATGTTTGCATTTCTGCGTTCAACAACGTGTGTGTGTGTGTTTTTACAGCATCTGCATTGCTGACATTTTCTCATAGCAGCAGAATGCCTGTCATTTACTCCTCCATAATTACACAGCTGGCTGAAGATGTGAAGCTGTCATCTTTATTGTGTTTTTTTTTTTTTTTTTTTTTTTTTTTTTTTTTTTATTACCCCCTCCTACGGATACCAGCAGGTACCAAACAAACTGTGGAATGGAGACAACCGCAGTGTCACCTACAATAAAATAGGTCGTAATAACATATCATCCGGCTCAGACCTTTGTCCGTCTATTAACCTATTTGTCGGTGCCAAAAACAATCACATGATAAGTTGTGAATACAAAGACGTGTTTGTTAAAGCCTGTCAGACTCTGGGTGTTATGAAAACTTCATTTAAACGATGACATCAGGGTTTGTTTACTTCTACTTTGGCCTCTTTAATGCTTATCAGTCTAATTTTCCAGTTAGAGAATTGCTAATGAAGCAGTGTGGCGACCTTCAGTTTTAATTGTGGATAATTAACACTTTGGATTGTATTTTTTTTCACTCTCTGGACTGAAAAAATAAAATTGTCTGATTCTGACTCTTGGTCTCCTGGACTCTCCACCACCCATACCAAACTAAGACTGATGGTTTTCTTCTATTGTAACTTTTTAATACAGTTGCTCCCCTTGCATGCCCAGACAAGAAAACTAAATTGGCAGTTAGGCCAAGAAATGCTTTTACCGTAAGTCTGTTTCTGCATAATGAGGAAGATCTATTGTGTTCCTACTCCAAACCTTTTGAATCAGACAGCTTGCTTTGTGTTCCCATAAATCTGGATAAGACAGTGTATTCTTGTTACATAATATCAGAAGGTTTTTCTCTGGTAAGGGTGTGAGTTAGTGTCTTCTTGAGTTGGAGGCGGGAGTGGAGAGATGGGAAAAACTGGAAAATGGGATTTCCAGCAGGGGCGTATCTAGAAGAGCAGCCAATGGTGTCATCGCCCCCGAATGTCATTGGCCACCCCAGGTATCATCTGATCCGCCTTGTGGTAGGTTTAGATGTTAAAGGGGCCAGGAGGACTATCCATCCTCACAGTTTTTCTAGTTTTCAGGCATTTTCCACTCCTCCACCAAAATTTGTTGAGGACTGGACTTGAGTTGAGGAGGGCCAGTACAATTTTCAGTGCCTCCCACCTTTTTTTTTTTAAAGAAATTACCTGAATTACCTTCTTGAAAATGTCTCATATCTACAAATATTACTGTTCATAATCCACACCTTAAAATGAGATTATTGGTGCTTAAATAGGTTATTCCTGAGTGCTTTTTCTCAGCTTCTAGATAAAACCATTTCTTAGGACCCTGTTGATTTACAGCCAAAGGAGAGGCAATCCACTTCATACTGATAGTCCTCACAATCCTTTTGAAATCCATCCTGCAACAAGGCAGACTAGATGGTACCTGGGGTGGCCAATGATAATTGGGGGCTATGAAGCCATTGGCCGCTCTTCTGGATACACCCCTGCAGGAAATCCTATCAAATTTAACAACACTGAGCCCTCTGGATTAAATACTAGCCGCTTCTTCAGCTGAAAGACTTAAGCAAACTGTTGTGATGACCTGACTTATTTTTTTGCTTTGAAAGATGAATCTTCTTTTTAACGCTACTTATCTAGCCAGCTACATTTTTACATTTACATTTACATTTTAATCATTCATTCAAATTTTTGAATCTTTACCTTATTTATCTACATTTTACATCTATATTTTACATTTCATTCAGCTGAATTTCCCTTCAGGGATTAATAAAGCATCATTCTATTCTATTCTACTCACAGCTCAGTGCTCTGAGACGTGTCAGTAACGTTAGTGAATCCTGGTTGTGTCCTACCAGGTCTCATCTACCATCTCCAACCTCACCAAGCAGAGCAAACGTAACCTGGCTCTTCATTTTATTGATAGACTCTCAGGTTTGAATAGATCACTGCAGAATAACTACTGCAAAAAAACATCATCCAGACATCATGCCAACTGCATAAACTCATAGTGTAGCTTACCATAGTACTAGAACATGTATGAACCGTTTTCAGAATTTTCAACAATTGTAAAAGCACAGCAAATTAAAAAAAAAAAAATGATCATAGAAATCTGACTTTAAAAGGCAAAAAAAAACTTTTCAAACCCCCAGCCATGTGTCTCCCTTCTGCGCAAATATGTTCAACAAACAAACTGAACCACAAGAGTTAGCTGCTTCTATAAATAGTCTTGATCTTGAAGGGTCAAAGAAGAATTTTGAACCACGTATTAAAGTGGCATTCTAGATATAGACTCACTACATGAACAACATGAATCTGCTTTAAAACCCATCCACCATTCATTTACCATACTTCTTCATCAGTTTGGGCCATAGACTGTATAACGAGTGGACGTAACGACGTTCGGCTCAAACTGAAGCCTCCAGCAGATGCCCCGCCCCCTGGTGTCTGGCTGCAGTATAGGTCATAAGCCCCGCCCCCTGGTGTCTGGCTGCAGTATAGGTCATAAGCCCCGCCCCCTGGTGTCTGACTGCAGTATAGGTCATAAGCCCCGCCTCCCCATGTATTCCAGATATGAGCCGGGAAAACTTTAAAAAATTACGATACCTGGTAGAAACGTTTCTTTCATCCTTACGCTAAGGTGGTATGATGATGTCATTTGGCTGCATGGTGTTCAGGTGTTTTTTTTTCTGAGAAGTTAGTTTCTCATTAGTTATTGGACGTTAAAGACCGCGATATAAGTTTCGTTTTACGATAGTTGACAGCCGCCGTAAAGGAGACTAAACCTTCTGAAGAAGAAGAAATAAATATTTTTATTTCTCTTTTTTACTTGGCTCCACTGGAAATTCTCTACCGTGCAAACTCTAGCTGCACAATAACGGCTAGAGAAACTTTTTTTTTGGCTTCAAAATCGTAGAACGTTGACAGGTGGAGCCACGCTGTCCATTCTATATACAGTCAATGGTTTGGGCTAGTGAGAAAATTGCTCCTTAAAGAAGAAAAGATGAGTTTTTCTAGGTTTGATCTCTGAGTCTTTTAGGGTCAAAATGACAGAATAAACTCCAGATGGTTTTTGGGATATGTGGTGGTAAAGGGTTAACATAAATAACGGTCATTTGTAACGTTTCTTCACGGCTCTTTAGTGCTCTGTCGAAAGTTTATTAGGCCTTGATTTATTCAGCCCCCCCTCCCTGAGAAAATCTGTTATTTTAAGTACCAACGATCCAGCACTGACAGATACTTGTCATGATGTCACTGAGTCAACATCCGTGCACAACACGCGAGGAATCCCCCCATTCAAACGCCTCCACACGGTGACATTGTGCAGACGAATGTTGCATTATGGGAACACGGCATAGATTGAGTAACAGCTGATGAGTAACGTCCACACTCCTTTCTCTCTCTCTCTCCCACACACACCAAAACAAACAAGCATCATCCCTCTCTGCTTCTTCACCTCCCTCTTACCCTAATTTACAACCACCCCCACCATCCTTCACCTGCCTCCCCCACCATCCCTCACCTTTTCCTAATCTCCCAACAACCCCCACCCCTGCTCTGGCCGAGCAGACGCGCCCTCCAATCAATTAGTTCATGTTCTGTAATGACAGCAGCTGGAGCTTGGCGGGGCTGAAGAGTGTTTAACTGCCTGAAAAAAAAAAAAAAAAAAGCGCTGTGGATGGGATGCCTCCCGTTTTCTCGCCCTGGGGAAGAGGAGAAGAGGAGATGGAAGCCTGCATATGTTCATCTGTCTCTGCGCTTTTATTTCACAGCATCTGCTCTGTGTCAGGGCCGGCTGGCCTAACAAGCCAGATCAGATGGAGAAGGAGAGAAACTGCAGGATGAGGCTGATTTTTAAAATGTTTTTTCCTCAAAGTTTGGATCAAACTTTCTTCTTTTGAGAGCATAAATCATGCTGGTCTGTTATTGTAATACATTGATATCAGTCCACACTGTTCCTCATGGATGTTGGTGTAACTTCTTTATGACTTGCTTCAAAAACTTTGTGAAATTAGGCCTGAAGCTGAAATCAGGCTCGAAAACATCAAAATTCATAAAGATGAAAATGAGAGGTTTAAAGTTACCCTGAAGAAGTGACAGAAAATCAGATTTTAAAGCAAAGTTTTGTCAATGTCAATGAGCTTTCATAATTGATTCATTCTACTTTGATCTCATTTCAATATTTGACACTAAATGACTGAATCAGTGAACAGAAAAAAAGAGTTGCTCGTACACAATGAAGTTTTCCATATTATCTGTAATAAAATATGCTATTTCTTTTGTACCTGAAATTCTATTAAATAATTTACTTAAATTTGCTTTGAAATCATGGCCCATGTTAAAACTTCTACCATATTTGCTACATCTGTCTTTTTTCTGGAATTTGTTGCTCACAGTTTATCTTCAGCAAAATCCTTCAAACTTTGAGTTTCTTTCAAAGCTGTTTCTAAAACCCTGCTAGGGCTTCTGTATTTGACACATAGTCGCTTTTCAACCATTTTTTTGCTACGTTCTGACTCTTCTTTTAATTGCATCCCAACTATTTTGCCATTTTTTGTTACCTTTGGCTATTTTTTAGCACTTTACACATTTCACACTTTTCATCTATTTTGTCAATTTTGATCATTTTTGTCACTTTTAATCAATTTCGTCACTTTTAATTCTTTTTGTCACTTTTAATCATTTTTGTCATTTTTTAACATTTTTGTCACTTTTTATCATTTTTGTCACTTTTCTTCATTTTTGTCACTTTTCATCATTTTCGTCACTTTTAATCATTTTTGTCACTTTTTATTCTTTTAGACACTTTCAATTCTTTTAGTAACTTTTCTTCATTTTTGTCACTTTTCAACATTTTCGTCACTTTTAATCATTTTTATCACTTTTTATTCTTTTAGACACTTTCAATTCTTTTAGTCACTTTTCATCATTTTTGTCACTTTTCAACATTTTCGTCACTTTTAATCATTTTTATCACTTTTTATTCTTTTAGACACTTTCAATTCTTTTAGTCACTTTTCATCATTTTTGTCATTTTTTTACATTTTCGTCACTTTTCATCATTTTTGTCATTTTTTTTCATTTTTGTCACTTTTCATCAGTTTTGTCACTTTTATCACTTTTTGTCAATTTTTTTCATTTTTGTCACATTTAAATCTTTTTGTTACTTTTAATACTTTTTGTCACTTTACATCATTTTTGTCATTTTATCATTTTTGTCACTTTTCATCATTTTTGTTACTTTTCATCACTTTTTAAAATCTATTTTTGTCACTTTTCATCACTTTTGTCACTTTTAAATCTATTTTGTCAATTTTAATGATTTCTGTCACTTTTCATCATTTCTGTCACTTTTCATCATTTTTGTCACTTTTACTTCTTTTTGTCACTTTTCATCATTTTTGTCACTTTTTAAAATCTATTTTGTCACTTTTCATCACTTTTGTCACTTTTTTAAATCTTTTTTGTCAATTTTAATCATTTTTGTCACTTTTCATCATTTTTTTTTTCATTTTTGTCACTTTTCATCAGTTTTATCACTTTCGTCACTTTTTTATCTATTTTGTCAATCTTTATCATTTTTGTCAATTTTAATCATTTTTGTCCCTTTTTATTCTTTTTTTCACTTTTCATGATGATCATGTTTTCCCTAGTTTTGTTGCTTAGACTGCCCTGACTACTTTCCAAGCCGTATCAGAATTTTCTTGCCCATTTTGGTTTGGTTTTGGACATTTTTAATCACTTTTCACCACTTTTGCACCATTTTTTTTGCTGCTGTCTAAATATTTCTCATGGTTTCTCCCATTTTTTTTGCCAATTTTTGTTGCTTTTTTACCATTTTTTCCACCTTGAACTTACTGCCATTGCTGCTTCTTGTCATTTTTCCCATTAGTCACCACTAAGATTCTTTGTCTTGCAAAGTTTAGCTCCAACAATTTAACTCACTGGTGCAGAGCAGAAAATATTTACTTGTAAGTTTATCTGGTATCATGGCTCAGGTTAAGTAAATAATGCACTGTCTGAGATTAGAATATTACAACAGGTCATATTGTGATTTAGTCTAATTTGTAATTAACTGCAAAGTCATGAGTGTAACCAAACTTATTGAAACTTTTCCAGATGTGTGCAGAGAAAACCAACTGATGGTGTGGACCTCCTGTGAGCAGAAACTAAACTGAGCAGTTTGACTTCAGCCTCCTTATATCACCTCTGTCCTCTGATTGGCTCCTGCTGAGAAGAACATCACAGGTGTTCCTCGTACCTGCTGATTTGTGAGGCAACCTGTGGACCCCATTTGGATTTCTCTCCGACCAAAAAACACTTAAAAATATTCAAATTCAAAACACACACCTTAAATAAAACATCCACACACAACACCAGACTTCAGACTAATTTGCTGAGAAATATGAAGTTTATAATGATATTAAGAGCGTAAACACACACTCTACTTCCACTCTGGGTGTGTATCAGGACACACACACACACACACACACACACACACAAACGCCCTCTGCGTCTCACTCCAGCAACAAAAACACATCTGAACTCTGGTCACAGCACCAGAACATTCCCTCATTTTCACCATCCTCAGCTCCTCTCTGTCATCCTGCCTCTGTGGAGATAGGTTGATCCATCATGCACACACACATATACATTTCACACACACTCACACACCTCCACACACACACACACACACAGAGCAGACTCGCCCACCAGAATGTCATTCCAGGGATAGCTTGATCCGTCACAGACGCGCCTACACAAACAGACACACAGAGACAGACGTGCTCACACATGGTACCCACACACACACACACACACACACACGTGTACACACACATGCCCACATGTATGTCATTCCTGCAGCTGTATCCATCAGTCACACCCTAACTTACATTAGATCTTGTAGTCGTTCCCCGACACACGCGGACACAGGTACGCTGGATATAGCTGGGTAATTGGACAGTGTGTCAGCGGAGGGGGGGGGTTACGAGTCCTGAGTGATTGTCGTCTTTGTCACAGAGCTGAGATTCATCTTCAGCTGGGATCTGCTCATCAACCACAGAGACGACCGTGTCAGTCTGATCAGCCCCGTGGAAAAGTGGACACTAAATTCAAACCCTCACACTGGGAATGAAACAAAGATTTGTAGATTTCTGAAAACTGATGTGTTTTTCTTTAACAGCTGGAACTGAGGCCCCTGTGTCACGTTAACGTCCTTCTTCGTACAAATCACTGGTTTCAACCTGGGGCTGAACGATTTGGAAAAAAAATCTAATTGTGATTTTTTTTCCCGGTAGTGCAATTGCAATTTTTTTTGTGCGATTTTTCTAGGTTCCCCAATCCTAAAAGTTAAAAAAAAAAACACGTTGTAGGAAATGAACATTGACATTAATTATGGCACAACAACCTCCCATGACATTTCCTTTTTACTCATTTCCGTCACTTTTCGACCATTTTTTGCTTCCTTCTGACTCTTCTTTTACTTTCATCCCAACTTTCTTGCCATTTTTCGCCGCCTTTGGCCATTTTTACCACTTTTTACTGTTTTTTTGTCACGTCTTACCCATTTTTGCTGCCTTCTGACTATCTTCCAAGTTTTCTCAGAATGTTGTTGCCCATTTTTGTTGAGTTTAGGCCACTTCTAATCACTTTTCACCACTTTTGGACCATTTTTTGAACCCCATCTAACTACTTCTCATGTTTTCTCCCATTTTTTTTTTTTTTGGCTACCCCCATGATTTTTGCATTTCGTTACAAATAACTTCGAATCACAATATGACCTGTTGTAATATTCTAATCTTAGACAGTGCATTATTTTCTTAACCTGAGTCAGGATAGCAGATGAACTGAGCAGTAGATGTTCTCTGCTCTACACCAATGTTACTCAACCAATGAGCCAAACTGTTGGAACTAAGCCTCACAAGATAAACAATCTGAGTGGTGAAATTTTGTTGCCTTCTGACTATTTTCCAAGCTTTCTCAGAATGTTCTTGCCACTTAGTGTTGGTTTTTGCCCATTTTGATCACTTTTCACCACTTTTGAACCACTTTAAGCACCATATAAGTACTCATCATGTTTTCCCCCCTTTTTTTATTTTTGCCAATTTCTGCTGCTTCTTGTCATTTTTTCCAGATTTCACCTCTTAAATTGTTTATCTTGTGAGGCTAAGTTCCAACAGTTTTGCTCATTGGTTGAGTATCACTGGTGGAGAGCAGAAAACATCTACTGGGAAGTTTATTTCAACAGTTTTGAGGTTTTACAGCCAAACACGAATAAAAAGAGACTTATCAATGGAGTGGGAAGCACGGGAACTCCAGTGCCACGCAACTCCAGCTGTCTGTGGCTTGCCGGACAGTAGAAATGCATTCGACACGCTGTTTTTCAGGCGTTAATTTGAAAATCACAGACTCTTTATAGGTAGCGTCCTGTCCCACTCACAGGGGCCTTCCATGAAAAGACAAGACAGTTGCATATCTGCTGCAGCCTGACAACAATGCCAGGGATCTGACATGAACTGTCACAATGACTTGAATAGAAGCTTTTTTGATTCATTGCCGTGATATAACAGAACTGAACGCTTCTGCATCTGGTGTATTTCAACTGTTACTCACAGTTTTCATCCAATCAAACAACTGTAGAAGAATTGACGTCAAGAGAGGCAGCATATTGATACTGACAATATCTAGTGGTTCAGAAACTGGTTAAAAGACATTTTTAGCTTTTAAAATAAGTAAAATTTGTCCGTCCCATTCCCAAAACCTCAACCCCTGCTGAGCTGCTCATGTACTTTTTGGGGTTTCTTGACTTCTGCGAGACATTTTTCCAGACAGCAGGGAAACTTCTTCTCTATCAACCACTGACTCTCAGATGCGTAAATTCTTTACTTTTGAAAGTGATGTCCAATATTTGTTAAAAATGCTTATCTGCCCAAATGTTATGAGACATTTGACTCCCCCAGCTGCTCCACATCAACCTAGACTCATTTTGTTGGTGGGTTAATTGGCGCCTTGAACTCAGCTTCCCACGGTGCAATATGCCACTGGAACACATGGCACCAGTTCATCTCTGCAGTGAAGCCGTGACGTGTGCTTAAAGCATGAAAGCACCCAGCAGTGTAATCTTACCCTGAATTATTCTGTCTTATACCGAGAAGAGTAAAGGTCCATGTTTTCTTACTCCGTTTTCACATCACTGTATTTAAAAGCACCGGAGCGTTCAAAAGTAGAATTTACCACAGACGGTCGGAGGGAGAAAGTCGACCAGCCTCCAGATTCCTTAGGACTCAATTCTCCTCACCTCTCTGTTCCCATGAGGCCGCTCACCCACTCTTTAAACGCCCCCCCCCCACGCATGCAAAAACCCACCTCTTTCAATTTCCATTTACAGCTAAATTTTCTGTGGCTTTGCAGCAGTTTTTGAAATAAAGAGACTCAAGGATCCAGCGCTCTGGTCAGGATGGAAAGCACCCAAGTGTAGAGCGCCGGGGAAGCTTGGCTTTCAACCTCAGGAAAACATCATATATTTATATAAATATATATATATATGCTACAAGGTCCTTTTATTGTGGCGGTGCAGCAGAGAGGTGACACAGAGGCAGGCGAGCTGTTTGAATGTCTCTTCAAGCGTTGCGACTGCGTGTGTGTGAGAGGGACTCGAGCCCGGCGGGTTTGACTTCACGTAGAGTTGTTTTGATTGGCTGTCTAAACAGACGCCCCCGCCGTGGTCAATCACAATTTGTTTATGCAATTTGCGAGAATATGGCGTTTTGAAGGAGGGCGCCCACTGAGCATATTGATGTGGAGCCAGTGGTTTATCCTGCACTTAAGAACAGCTTGTGTTCCTCACTAACAGCGGGCTTATATGCTAAAGGAAATTGTTATGACTGAAAGTACAGAATCTGTTTTTTATGCATATTCTTCTTTTTATTTCTGAACCATTAGATAAACGGTGAAAGGAAAGTATTCTCAATATTCAGGCTTCAGTTGTTGTGATTTTTTAACAAAACTGTTAAAGTATCTGCATCAATACAGATTCATTCCCTTCTCTTTCACTTTAAGTCACCACTGACTGTAAATCTTTACAAATCAACCTTGAAGGACTCTGAGAAGACGAACGTATAACAAATTTAGAGAAACACAGTCTTTGTGTTTGAGTCACAGTGACCTGGTTATTAGATCTGAGTCTTTTGTTGTAAGTGTTGGCAGTTCAGTCTCCAGTTTTTCTGAAATACTTGCCCAAGTGTGAAAACTAATCCACTACAAGAGATTTCCTAATTCTTACCAAGTGTTAAAAACAAGTGAAACTCCACATGACAACAAATACTGTTTGTCCATGCAGCTCAGAGGAAGTCCAATGCTTTTTTTACACATTTCAGACTATGTGAAAATGTGACAGCATCAAAAACCCAGGCAGGGGAAGGTCAAACAGGCCCAAAATCAGCCAATTATCTTCTAGTTTGCGCCTGCTTTAATTAGCAAGAAGCGGCACTTGTTATCCCCAGTGGTTGCCTTAGTTGCTCTGATCAAGAGTTGACATTCAGCAAATGGTGTGATTGGTGATGGTGCACTTGAAAGAGTGCATCAGTTTCAGAATGATAAAAGGATCCATGAAGAGAAACGACAACACTGAAGCCAAAACCATTAACAGCAGAGATCTAAAAATCAGAAAAGGGCTCTTCATCTTTATCTCAGCATCTTTTACTGATATGTTCTTGTTTTTGCTTAATTCATATAAAAAGCAGCCAAATTTAGACAACACTATGCTATAAGTTAATCCAGTGGTTCCCAAAGTGGGGGTCGAGACCCTTTGGGGGGTCGCGGGACGTTGATTGGGGGTCGTGGAATGTGTCCCAAAATCAAAAGCTATGAACAATTCATGAACATTTTATCCATTATTGTAAGAATACAAGCAAAAATAGGGGTTAATGAAAATATAAAATTATGCAAACAGAAAATGTTTATGTTTTTCACATTTCTTTGTTCAAGTTTGATGCAGTGAACACAGCAAAGTGCACATTAGTCAGTAAATTTTCTACTGAACTGTTAAATTAAGTATCCTCGGGAGGGTTTTGTTTGTTTTTGGATTGTCCCATTAGTGTTGAACCACAGCAGGGGGTCGCCAGTCTCTAATGCCGTTGTTTTGGGGGTCACAGGCGGAAAAGTTTGGGTACCCCTGAGTTAATCTATAATTTCATACTGGACTTAATATGAGCCACATTCACCTCACAAGTTCAAAACACAAGTCTTGGAAGAAATATTTGCTTATTTGCTTTTTTGTATTTAGAGGTAGGGGTGTAACGGTTACCGGTGTTACCCTGGTAAAAACGCTGACGGTAACCATAACCGTCGACATGTCAAACACCGTGGTTTCCTACCTTGGTCAGAATCTCCTCATCTAGCTGTGCAGGTGAACTGTGTAGCCTCCACTTCCCATTTGAACTTTATTGAGATTAGAAATTGAATCGTGGGGGCAAGAGGAGACGACAGCATTCAGGACATTTATCATCCCTCTGACCCCCAATTCACACATAAGCTCCGCCCTCTTAATCATAACGTTCACACAGCGCACGCCACTGAGCGTCTGCTCCAGGAGACACTGACAGCAGCTACAACTTTTTTTTTTTGAAGGTATTTTTTTGGGGCTTTTCTGCCTTTTTAATTGGATAGAGGAGGACAGTGGATAGAGTAGGAAAGGGGGAGAGTGTGGGGAATGACATGCGGGAAACAGGCCATAGGTGGGAATCGAACCTGGGGCACCCACTCGAGAGCAAGCCTCATGATGCGCGGCCATATCCACGAGGCCATCTGCACCCCCAGCTACAACTTTTTCACTGCGAGTCTGTTTTTGCCCGACTGTATCGCAGTAACGCGTTAATCTCCGCAGAGCAGATCGCACCAAACAGGAAAAAGCTGCGAAACAAACAAAGCGTCCGATAATTTCAAAATAAAACACCGTGTTCCTGCTCCCAACTTGAGCAGACACTTGAGCAAACTAACAGAAAACGATGTGTTCAAGTTGGGAGCAGGAACATGGTGTTTTATTTTGAAATGATCGGATGCTTTATTTGTTTCAAAGCTTTTTCCTGTTTGGTGCGATCTGCTCTGCAGAACGTGTTCCTGTGGTTAGTGGAGCGAAAAGAGCTGTTTACATGCTGAACGATTGTTCCTGTGATGTTAATAATTGCACTTTTGACAAGGTTTTGCCTATATTTTTGAAATATAATCAACACTGTTAGATTGTTTTAAACTATTTCAGTTTGTTTAGGTCTGTCAGTGCTTTCTGAACATCTTGAACACATTTTTAAAAATACCGCGATAATACCAAAAACTGTGGTAATTTTGGTCACAATAACCGTGAGCTTAAATTTTCATACCGTGACAACCCTATTTAGAGTAATGTCGAATTGAAGTAGACAGCAGACTCGTTCAGCCAGAGGACTCGCACTTTTTAACACTAACTTCCTTTGTTCAAGACAACTTTTTACGGAATAACGTGACAAGGTAATGTATTTATCAAAAGTTTCTTTGTGCTGTTGTTTGAAATGTGACAACAGGCAAACTTTGTAAGTTTGGAGTGTAGTTTAGTAGCCGGCTACATTTAGCTGAGCTACGCCCAGCTCAGTGCTCTGAGACATGTCTGTAAAGTGTAATGTTAGTGAATCCTGGTTGTGTCCTACCAGTGCTCATCTACCAACTCCAACTTCACCAAGCAGAACAAACGTAACCTGGCTCTTCATTTTACTGATAGACTCTCAGGTTTGAACAGATCCCTGCAGATTAACTGCTGCATGTGGACGGGGATGAACATTAGAAAAACAGTTCAGCTCGTGTTTTAGCCTTTAGCCTGTGCTCTATCACTCTCCTGTTTAGCAGTGAGAAAAAAAAATCAGACAGAAAAGGGTCAGAGAAGCAGATTTTAGTGCTGATAATCACATTTAGAGTCGTGCCTTATACTCAAGGTTATATCTAGAAGTGAGATCTAACAAAGGTTAGGACAAAATAATGAATAGATACGAGCGTTAAAGGACCATCCTACCAAATATCTGATCTTTGACGCATGCAGCAGATTCCAGTGGCACTAAACGCTCACACTGCCGACTGTTCCTGCCATAAAAATCCAGCATTTAAACAGCACAAGGAATGTGATTGTATTTATTTTTTTTTAGCCTTGGGAGAACTGCGCCCCAAACAGTTAAACACCTTGTTTGTGGGCTGTAAAATTTAATTCCAGGTGGGACTCATGCCAGTACTTCACACTTGCGGTTTTCTGCAGGCAACAGACTCGGTGCCAGATTTCTGTGCCAGTTGAGGTCAGCAGAGCCTCCATTTGCAGTTGCAACACATTAACCTTTTAAGCAGAGAGTGTAATAATATAAGGCTCTATCTTTAACATATGAAGGGAGTTTTAATTATCCTTTAGGAGTGGAAGTTCAGACGCATGTTAGATTTGCTTATCAGATCAAAAAGAAGCAACAGCTTTATCTTGTTGCACAGAAGTGATGGTAAATAAAAAATATATTGTTCCTCTTTGTGCTTTGAAGCTGCTCTGATCTGGAATTATGATTGTGTCACTTTGTGGTTTGTAGTTTCATTACATCAGACCGCTTTGCTGATAAGATGAAACAATCAGATCTTTGGTTTTTTTGAGACGCGACGTTTTTAAATCAAGATAGCTCACAGCATCTAATATGTTGATCCAAAGTGCCTCTGTGCTACAAAGACAGTCAGAATATTTGTCTTTGAATATGAAAGTGCGTTTCAAAAACTAAAACCCCATTTGATGTCCCGATCCGACAAATAAATGGGATTTCAGCGGGAAAAAGAAAAGCCTGTTTTCAGACGTGAACGGAGGAACTCATGATGGTTCTTTACAGCGCAGAGACTAAAAGGTTATTTCTGTGTTCCATCCTCCAGCTTCACTTCTTCAGCACTGCCAGGACCAATAAAAGCCCTCGCTGTGATGGCCTCCTCTTGTTATTTCTGAAGTATATTGTTCCATTTCCTCAGTGGCCGGAGCCAGCAGGAGGAATGTCCTATTTCCTCCCCCTGTGGAGGGATGGCTGAGTGTTAGGGCGCCAGTTCAACTCTTCCACTGCTTAGAGACAAAAATGATTATTGTTGTACAGTGATATAAATTGCTATAGTCTTTCTGCTTACAACCAAGGAAAAATAAACTGCAGGGTCTGTGCACTATTCATCAGCTGAGCGGCAAACAAAAACACGACTGCTGCACATTCAGACAGCCGAGACAAACTGATGAAGATATATACAGTTATACTCAAAAGTTTACATATAACAATGGAATTTATGATTTCTTGGCCGTGTTTCAGAGAAGAAATATTTTCTTTCACTCATGGTTAGTAGTTGGATGAAGCCATTTATTGTCACACAACTGTGTTTACT
>RPOG01004476.1:0-44219 GCA_008086565.1 Thalassoma bifasciatum | reverse complement strand
GTGAGCCTCCTTACCTCTCAGGTCAGAATTAACCCGCTCTGGATTTGCAATAACTGGAAATATGTGGGAAAGTTCAAGCAGCTCCTTCAGTCACAATCACTCTGAGGAAAAAGGGCAATTTGGAAACCAAATGTGCACAGAGAGGATATTGCATTGTGCAGAAAAAGGGTGAATAAAAGTGAATAATGTGGTTGGAAAGTAACATCAGACTCTCAATGGTAGCTAGCAGCTTTTTGTATTTGTGTATTTTAACCAGACTGCACAAAGGACAAAGGCTCCAGAGATGTGAAGCCAAAACATTTAGGGCCCCCCCTGCTGGTTGGCTGCAGTATGTGAAGTAAGTAATGAACCTCACCTTCGACAGGTTAAATAAAAACAGAAAACAATGATCGTCTTCAACCCATATTCAACTGAATGCACCACGAAAACAAGATATTTAATGTTCAAACTGATAAACTTTATTGTTTTTGTGCAAATATTTGCTCATTTTGAAATGGATGCTTGCAACACATTTCTAAAAAGGTAGGACAGGTTCATGTTTCCCACTGTGTTTCATCATCTTTCCTTTAACAACACTCAATAATCGTTTGTGAACTGAGGAAACTAATTGTTGAAGCTTTGGAGCTGGAATTCTTTCACATTCTTGTTAATGAACAACTTCAGTTGCTCAACAGTCCAGAGTCTCTGTTGTTGTATTTTGTTCTTCATAATGTTCCACACATTTTCAATGGGAGACAGGTCTGGACTGCAGGTTGGTCAGTCGAGTAGCTGCACTCTTCTACTACGGAGCCACGCTGTTGTAACAGGAGCAGAATGTGTCTTGGTTTCATTGTCTTGCTGAAATAATCAGAGACGTCCCTGAAAAAGACAAAGTGTCTTGGATGGCAGCAGATGTTGCTCCAAAACCTGTTTGTACCTTTCAGCATTAATGCTGCCTTCACAGATACTGGGACAGTTACCCATGATGCCATGGGCGCTAACACACCCCCATACCATCACAGATGCTGCTTTTGAACTTTGCGCTGAGAACAATCCGGATTGTCTTTTTCCTCTTTGGCCCGGAGGACACCATGTCCATGATTTCCAAAAAGAGCTCTGCGGCGTTTGTGTGTGTTGTTGATGTCTGACTTTGTCTTTGCATGGTAGAGTTTGAACTGTCACTTGTAGATGTAGTGATGAACCTGGCCCCATACTCCTGGGGATGCTTCTTTCATACCCAATCATGACACTCACCTGTTTCCAATGAACCTGTTCACCTGTGGAATGATCCAAACAGCTGTTTTTACAGCATTCAGCAACTTTCAGAGTCTTTTGTTGAACCTGTCGCAGGCATCCATTTCAAAATGAGCAAATATTTGCACAATAACAACAAAGTTTATCAGTCTGAACATTAAATATGTTGTGTTTTTAGAGTATTTTATTGAATGAAGGTCAAAGAGGATTTGCAAATTATTGTTTTCTTCTTTTTTTTAATTATACAATGTCCTAACTTCATTTGTATTTGTAGTTGTATCTTAATGATGTGATTGTGCTCACTGCAGTTGGTAGAGAAGCCTCCAAACAGTCTAAAGGGAGCATGTGCAGGCTTTTATATACTGTATGTTGGAAAAGTCTGTCTTTATTTAATGTTCCTTTGATGTTTTAACTGTAGATCTCTTAA
The DNA here is from genome assembly GCA_008086565.1 of Thalassoma bifasciatum. Lineage (NCBI taxonomy): Eukaryota > Metazoa > Chordata > Actinopteri > Labriformes > Labridae > Thalassoma > Thalassoma bifasciatum. The sequence goes on along the minus strand of RPOG01004476.1, from coordinate 42,559 downwards.
TGTCATTAAATAAAAAACAAACACCTGACCTCCTTTTATGACTTATGTAAAGAGCAGAGTCACAGGTTTCTCCTCTGCAGCTCAGAGGGAAGAGCATTAAATACAGAAAATCAAAGCTGCTCTCACAGTGCCCCCTTGTGGACACACTGAGAAAAGTCGCACACGCTCTGATTCTGTCACCTCACTGAGAAACACGTGAAACATCCAGCTCTGTTTATCACATTAGCTCTTTTTTTAATGAGACTTAATGTGTTTTATGATGACAAATTAAAAAAGTGGAGTCTTTGGGCCCAAACATGAGTCAAAACATTCATTTAGCCTCTGACAGACAGACGGTGAGTTTGTAACATCAGCCGACACCTGCGGGGCCTGAAAGGTTTGAAAGCACTCCTTCTGCTTCATTTCACACAGAAACAAACAATAAGAAACCTTTTCCAAACGCCAATCTCAGCACAAAGCCCGTCAGTCCGATGTGCACCTGAGCGTGATTATGCTAATTCCAGGTAATTAGCCAAGAAACCTGCAAGTGCTAATGAGTTGTTGCAGAAAGAGTGGAGGCTAATTTAGGATAATGAGCCTCACACTGTTGGCTACATAACACAGAAAGAACAGAAAGTGGAGTTTTTTTGGGTTTGTTTTTTGTTTTAAGGACTCTTATATACGGTCACAACCACCCACAGAATTCATCTCCATACAAACACAAGATACAAATCATCACCACTCAGAGTCAGAACAACATTTCCTTTCACCACCTGCCACAAACACACCTTGCCGCTGCTGCTATTTTGGCTCGTGTCACCCCATTGACCTGACAGACAAGTGTCAGGGCAGAGCCACATGTCAGCTGCAGGTGGAGGCTCTCAGCGGGGAGCGATGCTGAGGAGGCGCAGGGCGCAGTTGGAGGTCAGGATTACACAGCAGTGAGGGGGCTGCAGGTAAGGGGGGATCTCTTTTTCATCTTTGCATCACATTTTCTGCTCTATCGCTTTTATTTTTCATGTTTTTCTGCAGCTGACTGAAAGAAAAAGAAGCATTAGGCGGTGGTTGGTTTCAATGTGGTGACAGTTTTTTGTAAAAAGAGAACAAAATACTAAAAAAAAGAGGCACATTTAGAGCTGTGCTGCTTCTTTTTCTTGAATGGTAATTAGGGCGAATTAGATCAAATTACAATATGCTGAAATACTCTGAGCAATATGTCTTTGTCAGAATCCAAGATACTTTTTTTTTGCTGTAGATTTTATATGCTCTGCACCAATATAACAACCAAAGAGACAAAACTGCCTTTGCAAAAAACTATTAAAGTGGTGAAAAGTGGTGCAGAGCAGCAAGAAGTAGCAATTAAAGTGAGTTTAAGGTGACAAATGTGGACAAAAAGCAGCAAAAACAGGCAAGAACATGTAAACCTAGAGAGAAAGTTGCAAAAAATAGTTCAAAAGTGACAAAAATATGAGTAACAGAGACCAAAATGGGCAAAACACTTGAATATGTTTTTTTTAACCCCTTGTATATGTCTTAATTTTTTATTTTTAACACGTTTATATCTTAATTTGTTGTTAAGTCTTAGGCTTCTCCTGATTGTTCCTATTTTTATTTTGGCTGCTGTAACATGTAAATTTCTCTCCAGGGATCAATAAAGTACTATCTTATCTTAAAACACAGTCACAAGTGGCAAAAATGATATTGGGTGGTGAGAAATTAACATTAAACTTCCTGGTTAAACAAACAAATATGAATTCTAAAAAGACATTTTTTACTTTTCTGGCAAATTGTTTCTAATAACTGCTCACAGAACAGCCAGATATTATTATTCTGCCTACAGTTTGAAATTAGAGTTTAAAGCTCAATCAAGGAGCTAAATTGATGGGAACTACCTTTGCAAGAGAAAACAATCTAAGTGAGGAAAAGTGGCAAAAAAAACAACAAGAAGTAGCCATAAAAGTAAAATTAATTAATAATTAATTGATCGATAAGATGCAAAAATTGGTAAAAACATTGGAAGAAAACTTGGAAAACAGTCAGTTAGTAGCAAAATATTAGTCCCCAAGTTAGAAAAATGAGTGAAAAGTGGCAAAAAGTGGAATTAAGTGCATAGAATTCTTAATCTTTATGAAATATACTTTTTTTTAATCTTATGTGATATTTTTCCAGCCATAATATCAACACCCCAAGAAATAATTCACTCTGTATAATGGGTCTATGCAATGTCTATGTTTCATTTTCTGGAATCAGTGACCAAAAATATTGAACTTTTTTATGATGTTCTAATTTTTGAGATGCAAACAGATTCCCCCCTCATGATCATGTTTTTCTTCACAAAATAAGAATGGGAAAAAAAAAAAAAAAAAAAGGTTACCCTCATCAATGTGGCACAAGGGTTCCCAAACTACGGCCCGTGGACCAGAAACGGCCCCTCCCCACATTTGGTTGGGCCCTCAGAACAATTCCAAAATCTAATTTTTACATAAAAAGTAGTTTCATTTTTCTTTTTCCTTTTTTTTTTTTTTTTTTATCATAGACCTGTTAAAGGCTGGCTTTTGGAATGAAAAAGTTCCCTTGCTGTTAAAAACTTTCAATGCTATCTGTTGGTAAATTAGTTCGCTCTTTTTTCACCGGAAAGAAAAAGCCTACTTTTCAGACTTTTATTGAAAAAATCAGTATGAAAAAATGTAATTATGGAACTAATAATGCTCTTAAATAGGCTACATATCTCTCTTGTGAACTACTGCTTTCATGTAAGTGAGCTTAAGTGCGTAAAAAATAATAAAATTATCCAACATCGGGCATATGAACAAATATCCTGAAATTAATGTCAGTGGGTTAAGCAAATGTATAATTTTTATATAATCTCCTGGGATAAAATCCAACTCCACAATTATACCAGTTGTAACTCCATCACATTATTTTCATGTTATATTAAGACCCTGATTTTTTTTAAAAGCTATTTATTTTCATAAATGATGAATTATTGCTTGTGTTTCTTTATCAACACCTAAGATGGGAGCCTCAAAATTATTGCACATTAATTTGTAATTGTAAAACATGGGAAATAACAGCAACTACTTTTTTTTTTTTTTTTTTTTTTTTTTGCAAATTATTAAGCCTTAGTAATAATTCAAATCGTGTTTTTTTTTTTAGACGTAGCTGTGTCTGCGGAGGTCACCTGAGGTTTCATGAGGTTGTGTGTGAAAAAGGTAAAAGCCACAGCTGAATTTAGAGGTATATCTTCTCTTGGAGCTTAAATAATTCTTCACTTTAAAGCAGAAACATCCTCCTCCTCTCTCCTCAGATTATCTGTTAACGTTGGCATCAGTCCGGAGGTTCGAACCCTCTGAAGATGTACGGCCTCTACCTGGAAGCTGTGAACGACTACATCAACGAATCCTACGGAGAGGATGTGTGGAGGCTGATCGAGAACCGAGCGGAGATACCACACCTCAAGTTTGTCAGACACCAGATGTACAAGTAGGTTTTTGTTTCCTAAGTTGCTGAGTTCACTCTAAAAAGACCTGGGTCAATGACAAAAAGAGGGTCTGAAAACTTATTTTTAAAAAGTTCTTTGAAAATGGATAAAAACATATTTCTGAGTGAAGAATTATGTTTTCTAACAGATTTCAGTAGTTGACCAACATTTCAAAGATTCTAGGTTCATAATTTTTTTGTATTTTTAATTTGAGCACCCAAAAATGTCAGGTGGTGCAACCAAATATATGAAAATATATTTATATGTTCCTGTTATTTTTTCTGTGTGAAATTATTGGCAAGTATCTCTCAAGTGTCTGTAGTGACTCATACATTTTCATTTTGTGTGTTTCATTTCTTTTATTTGTGAATAAGATAAATAATTTGATGTTAAAATAACATTTCACATTATTACATTGGTTGTACCACCTGACATGGAAATTGTTCCAGTCACCAATGAAGTGAAAAAACCTTTTTTATCAGTATTTCAGAGAAATCTACAAACTTTTCCACTTGGTCACAAATGTCATTTGGGCTCCTCTGGCTGATGCAGTTTCCTGTTTCCTGTTTTATTCTCTTCACTTTAAAATAAAAGTCTAATGTTACGGTTGCACCACCCTGACATTTGACAAGGTGAAAATTACGGGACAAAAGTTTTTTACATTTCTCAACAGCTTTAAAATTCTTTTTATTTGCAAAGAATGTTTTATTTACAAAGGTTCAAGCATAAAATAATGCCACTGAATTTTTTATTTCAATTAACAATAACTGACATTCAATTTTCAGAGTTTAATTTCTATGGATACTTGTCAGGACGGTTGCACCACCTGACATTTTGGGGGTTTGAGGAACCAAAACGCAAAAAAACATGTTATATTTTAATAGTTTAAAGATGTGTTCGAATAACACAGGTTTCATAGAATAAAGAAATACATGTGATGAAATACTCAATTCATGATGGAAGGAAATATTACACTCGGACACAAAAAAAGGGACGTCACGTCATTGACCCAGCTAAGAAGAAGAAGAGGTGCCAGTTTCATTAGGTTAATGCTCGCCGTCTGTGTTACAGCCAAAGCCTGTTAGAGCAAAGTGTAACTGCTGACTAATCTCCATGGAGTTCACCATGATCGTGCACTTTCACAAAAGTTTCTCCATAAAGTTGTAATTCTTGTTTGTTTGATTAATGTTTGAATTATTTAGAGACTCTGGGGAATTAAATCTGCACCCTCCTCCTGCCAAACGAGAGCAAGAGTTGGCCCGGGTCCTCATGAGAGAAACTAATCTTTAAAGAAGCTCTGATATGATGAATATTCCAGGATTAGGTTACAAGATGCTTTACATACTCCAGTTATTTACCTCAATGAATCAGACAACAATATCTGGATTTATTACTACAGGAGCCTTCAAAGGTCAGTTTTCTTAAAGTAAGAAGTTCATGTTGGTTGTTTGGCAGAAAACTTAATTTACTTCACTGCTGTGGTCAGTGGCAGAAACAGGAAAAAAGCTGAAAAAGGATTTCATTTCTGCCTTTTACGACATCTTAAACACAGATTCCACCCCTTTATTATAAGGTTTATTGATAATATCTTTATCATTCATCAGTTGTTCAGTGTTTCAGTATGTTCATTCAAAATAACACAAGATATCTGCAATGCATTCAGGTAGAAATTTCTTTTTTATGTCTTAAAAAAACAGTAGTTTCCAAAGGCCTGAGAAAACGATGCTGTGTTTAGAGATTTGAATGACCTGTCCAATAGTCGTCAGGCAAGATTATTTGCATTAAAGCGAAAATTAAAAATAACACAAAAGAAAAGAAAAAAAAACAACGTATCCACCCAACCCAACCTCCCTAGGAGTGCCATCTACCATTACAAAGCCCAGGTTTAAGTGTTTGAAACGTGAAATTAACATTAAACTTCCTGGTGAATAAATTAATCTGAAGTCTGAAAAGACATTTCTTACTTTTCTGAGTTGGTGAATCGTTCCTTATAACCATCCACACAACAATCAGATATTTTTTACTCTGCTTACACTTTGAAATCAGAGTTTAAAACTCAAACAAGGAGCCAAATTGTTAAAAACTACCTTTGCAAGAGAAAACAATCTAAATGAATTGTGGCGAAAACAGCAAGAAGTAGCAATAAAAGTCAATTTAAGATTGCAAATGTGGTCCAAAAAGCAGCAAAATATGGCAAAAACATTGAGAGAAAACTTGAGAAAGAAGTCAGAGAGTAGCAAAAAAAATTTGGTCCAAGAAAGACAAAAAATGGTGGCAAAAGTGCTGCAGTGCACAGAAATGAAAACGCCAAACAAAGGCCTGACATTTCTTTATGAAATATCAATTTTCTTAGGTGATATTTTTCAAGAATGGAGAACTAATGGAGAACATGTTCCTTGGAAAACTGACAACTCATCAAAACAAGCGTTGTTTTCTTTGGAAAATGTTTGTTCTCCTTCTTCTTTCAGTGATAACCTGATCCTACGATTGGCCAAAGCAGCAGGTGAGGTTCTGGGGAAGACTCACGATGAGCTGATGTACGCCTTCGGGGTCTACATGGTGAAGAGGATCGGGAACTACGGATACGAACGCATCCTGAAGGTATCGATAAAAAGTGACCCACATCTTTTATTGTCTCCCCACGACGGCAAAACATCAAAATGTGTCACTTTCTAGTTGGTTCTGTGGTTCGATTTTCACGCTTTGTGTCCAGGTGTTGGGTCGAAATGTCCGCGACTTCATCAACGAGCTGGACAACCTGCACGAGTATTTCCGCTTCTCTTTCCCCAAAGTGCAGCCGCCGAGTTTCTGCGTGGAGGAGGAGTGTGAGACCAGCCTGACGCTGCACTACCGCAGCACCCGCAAAGGCTTCACCCAGTTTGTCAAAGGTGAGAGGAGACACAGGTGGATGCAGAAAGAAAAGTATATTTTTTACTCCTCAGGCATCATTTTTGTCTTTTAACACCTCCAGCAGATGCCCCGCCCCCTGGTGTCTGGCTGCAGTATAGGTCATAAGCCCCGCCTCCCCATGTATTCCAGATATGAGCCGGGAAAACTTTAAAAAATTACGATACCTCGTAGAAACTTTTCTCTCATCTTTACACTAAGGTGGTTTGATGATGTCATCTGGCTGCATGGTGTTCAGGTGTTTTTTTTTCTGAGAAGTTAGTTTCTCATTCGTTATTGGACGTTAAAAACCGCGATACAAGTTTCATTTTACAATAGTTGACAGCTGCCGTTCATGAGTAGTTTTTATCGGGGATATAAGAAACTTCGGGAACGAGCCAAAAGGAGACTAAACCTTCTGAAGAAGAAGAAATAAATATTTTTATTTCTCTTTTTTACTCTGCTCCACCGGAAATTCTCTACTGCGCAGACTCTGGCTGCACAATGGCGGCTAGAGAAACGGGGTTTTTTGGCTTCAAAATCGTAGAACGGTGACAGGCGGAAGCACGCTGTCCATTCTATATACAGTCAATGGGTGAAAGTGGCTCATATGAAGCCCAATAAGACANCCGCGATACAAGTTTCATTTTACAATAGTTGACAGCTGCCGTTCATGAGTAGTTTTTATCGGGGATATAAGAAACTTCGGGAACGAGCCAAAAGGAGACTAAACCTTCTGAAGAAGAAGAAATAAATATTTTTATTTCTCTTTTTTACTCTGCTCCACCGGAAATTCTCTACTGCGCAGACTCTGGCTGCACAATGGCGGCTAGAGAAACGGGGTTTTTTGGCTTCAAAATCGTAGAACGGTGACAGGCGGAAGCACGCTGTCCATTCTATATACAGTCAATGGGTGAAAGTGGCTCATATGAAGCCCAATAAGACAATTTATACTCAAGATAAAGCATAAAAACTTCGTGAAATTTAAGCGTCTTGTAGTGCAATCTCTCCTCTCTTTGTTTTACACTTGTTTTTGTGAGTGAAGACACTTTCAGCTGCATTCACAGTAAAATAATAAACTGAAGTTGAAGCACAATCGGACAAGCTTCATCTCCTCTGTCAAAGTCTCTGATTCAAAAGGAAACTGCTCGTAGCTCTCCAGTTTACTCTGAAATTAAGCTTACCAAATCCAATTTCAGCTGAATCCCTTGTAATAAGCTAAAGTTGACCTCGACACATCCATGACCGCTGTGTGTAATTGACTCCTGCAGGGCAGCTCTCTCAAGTGGGACGGCAGTTCTACAACACGGATATCGAAGTGGAAATCCTGTCCAAAGAGGAGACGGAGAAAATGACTTATGTGGTACGTAACAGAGGCTTCAGTTCGTCTGACCTCCAGCAGAAAAAATGATCCCATCACCTTCTAATGAGACGCTGAGAAGAGGTTTGTTTACACTCAAGAAGAAGAAGACGGTTCATTGGATGACGATAAGAGAATTTCCTTATGAGGAGTAACTCTCTGAAGACAAGTCACGGTCCTTAACCCTTTAACTACCCCACCAAGGAAAACGGAATAGAAACAGTTTATTTTAGCATTTCGTATTGCAATGGATGGGTAACAACCACAATCTTTTTTTTCTTTCTTTTTTTAACAAACCTTTTAGTTTTTCAAATATTGACCTCCACCCAATGGCTAGAGTGTCTCTTAGTGGTTATCATATGAAATTTCATACAAATACAGCAAATAGTGGGAAAAGTCACACAAAATGTTAATTTAGAATGACATTAATTACTCATAAATATGCAGGTTATTGAACAGTTTTGATCTCTGTAAAAAGTCTACAGGGGTCTTCATCTAGATTTTTAATTTCCTACATGTGCATTTCCTACGTCTCCTTTTCTGCGTAGATTTTATCATCATAAAGGAGACTATTTTTGTTTGAGTGTCTTAGTAAAAGGTGAAAATTTCACACAAACCGAAGAAAAACATTGTAGTTACATATTTTGTATTGAATGAAACAAGGTAAAAATGCATTTGTAAATTTTTCATCTTGACCAAAGTGCAATAACAAATAATTCTCACATTCATTTCTACTTGTGATTGAATGCTAATGTGCAAAATATTGATTTTGCATTAAAAAAATTAAGAGAACAAAGTGCAAAAAAAGGCGCATTTGAATGTCCTCAATATGTCATCTCAACAACTTGACTGTGGTAGTGCAACAATAAAAAAAAAAAAAAAAAGAAAACATTTTTGAGGCTCAAGCTCCATTGCATACTTCTACAAAGTGGTAGAGATGGTTAAATCAGTTTGAGATAAGTTCAATAAACTCCACTTATTGAAATATAGTAACTCAAAATGTGCTCAACCATTTGGTCAAGGAGGTAGTTAAAGGGTTAAAAAACAAAATGTTAAAGTTAACCCAAGAAGACAGGAACTTTTAAAGAATGCTAAATGGGAAGAACAAGACAAACAGTAAACAAAGTATTCTAGTTCGTAGTGATCATTGATAGCAAGTGTGGACATAATAATGGCGGGGCTCCTCCCCATGGCCCAATCGTTGAAAAGTTTGCTCTAAAGTGCCTTCTTAGAAGCCAAACTTGCACTAAAGTGCCTTCCTGGATGGCAAACCACACTCATTTTTTCTCCTTTGATTGGTTATAACGTGCCAAACTGCCCCTAAGGTAACCAAATTGTGTTAAATTGCCTTCTTGTAATAAGTCCTTGATTGAGTAAGGGATAATATATGGTTAGTGGTTAGTTGGTAGTTATGGAGACTGTATTTTGCACTATTTTCTTTCGTCTGGATCATTCCAGCACACCAGCACAGTTAGTGCCCGTGTACCAGAGGCTTTTTCTGGTATACTTTCTCAAAGTGTTGAATGCTGTCAGACAGAATGGGCAAATGTATCCAGTTCCCACACACTTGAGACACAGTAAATGACTCAAAATACTTTTTTTTAATGTAATCAAACCAAAATGAAAAATACCATGAATGACTTTATATGTTGTGTCATGTTTAAAAAACGAACAAAACTTAGCTTTCACAGCCACTAGAGAACAGAAAACAGAAGATAATGATTATGTTTTATGTGCATCTTATACCAAGGCCTGTAACTTCACAGCTTCAAACAGAATTCTTCACTTATAACCACTCTGCTTTATAGAGACGCAATTAGTTTGCACACGGAATTTCGTTTCGTTTGTTGTTTAGGATCTTAGTGCATCAGGCCCTTGGTAAGAAGATTGCTTTCAACACAACTCACCGGACACCAATGAGTGAAATTGACTGACTTTTTATTGGCCCCCACTCGTCCAGGTTTACAAGATGAACTTTGACAACGCAGCTTTCAAACACCGCATGCCTCAGCAGAAGACGGCGCCGAGCTACGAGAAGCTGCCGATGAAGCGGGGCATCTTTTTCGACATGTTCCCCTTCAGCGTCATCTTCCGCCGCGACATGACCATGTACCGCATCGGCGACGGCCTCAAAGAGGTTTTCTCCGACCTCCAGGGGAAGAAAGTCAACGAGGAGTTCACTCTGGTGCGACCGATGCTGGAGTTCAGCTGGGATAACGTGAGTTTGGGAGTTTTCCTCCACAACTTTGCGACACTTAAAGTCACTGAATTCATCTAGAATTCTTTCCCTCACTATAACAGATCTACACTCATCTCAACAACGTCTTCGAGCTGCTGTCGAAAGCAGTGGTGGAGAGCAAGCAGAAGGTCAACATCCCCAAACTGAGCAAGGAAGAGCCCGAGGAGAAGGAGGAGAGCGAGAAAGCAAAGAGGGAAGAAGAAGCAGGTACAAATCTTTTCATTCCAATCATTAATTCATCAGGAGGTGTGAATTATGGATTAAAAAAAGCTTCATTTGAAATGGATGGGATCAGGACAGTGTCCACCACGTCATCCCTCATCTCCGGCCAAGGTTACTGTATCCGTACGGAGGAGCGTGAAATATTCATCGTATCTTCAGGTGGCTGTGAATATCAAACCGGTTAGAAAGTCAAGCTGCTATTCCTCATTTAAAGACAAATTCAGGTCATCTTCAAAGCTCATATTTGGATGTTTGAGTGAGATTTTACCATGTTGGAAGTGACCAAAGCAAACGAAATAAGGAGGTGAAAGTGTTGAACGACTGTGATTGAATCGATGTCTTCACACCTGTCACTCTGTTACCTTAACTCTCACCCACCTTCTCTTCGTCTCTCTCCGTCAGAGCAAAAGGCCGTGGAGGAAATGAAAGGAACAGACCAAGAGTACAGCAGCGCTCTCACTCAATACAACAGCTCGGCCAATTCTGGAGGGGAGGATATCGAGCTGCTGGCGTTTCAGACGGTCACCGGTCAGATGCTCTCACACTTCACTGTTTGATAACAGCGTTATGTTTTGGTGTTATGAAATCTTGTTGGTCTGATACTGATTTTTCAGTTCAGTAAACCAGTGGTTCCCAAAGTGGGGGTCGGGACCCTTTGGGGAGTCGCGAGACATTGATAGGGGGTCATGGAATGTGTCCCAAAATTGAAAACTATGAACAATTCATGAACATTTTATCCATTATTGTGAGAATAAAAGCAAAAATTGGGGTGAAAGATAATATAAAATTATGCAAACAGAAAATGTTTTATCTGTTTTTCACTTTTCTTTGTTCAAGTTTGATGCCATGAACTCAGCAAAGTGCACATTAGTCGGCAAATTTTCTATCGATCAGTTAAATTAAGTATCCTCAGGGGGGGTTTGTTTGTTTAACACTGCTATTTTGGGGGTGACAGGCGGAAAAGTTTGGGAACCCCTGCAGTAAACAATAAATGTTCTGTTGGCAAAACCCTAAATCATAACTTTGACACTGAAACTAAATTTTTTGCGTTTGCTTCGGCAAAGAACGGGGTTTCCAACTCAAGTTTTATCATCATAAAGGAGACTTTTTTTTTTTTGAGTGTCTTAGTGAAAGGTGAAAATTGTATACAACATGAAGAGAAACATTATCTATTTACTTATCTAAAGTTAAGTCTGATTTCTCCTTTTATTATGAATATATTTTATTTAGGGCTAGGACTCAATTAAGAAATAACCTAATTATCAGAGGCTTTGTAATTAATTAATCTCAATTAATCGCATTTTAATCGCATATCAATATTTGACCCAAGAACAGTGAGAATCATTTTTTTTAAATGGTATACCAGTGATTTGAATAATTACATAATCTTAAGCAAACAAAACCTTGTTAATTTACTACAGTTTGTGCGATTGATATGCGTTAAATATTTTTAACATGATAATATTACTGTGATTAATTAATCGCAATTAATGCGTTAAAGTCGCGGCCCTAATTTTATTATTATCATTATCATTTACTTTCATATATAGAAATTTTTTATATGCAAGGCTGCAAGAGAAACAACAACATTAACAAATAATAACAAGTGCAATAATAACCTATAATTATGTCAGTACTCTGTGCAATATTCCATACCTATCTCATCATGTATATACCACACATTTTAAGTAGACTGTACATACTTAATATTTGTTTCTATATTTTATTTTATATTTTTATGCTTTGATTTCAATTTGGGGTAAGACACTTCTGCTTATATTTGTACTTTCTTACATTTCTAACATTTTCTGAATGGGAGTAACTGTATACTAAAAAAGCTCATTATTGTTCATTTGTTAACTGTTGTTTTATGATTTTATTTACTTGTTTTATTCTCTAACTTTTTTGTTCAATGCCTACAATCTTCTCTTCTTACCAGTTTTGTCCAAAGCTGCCCTAATTTAGAAAACCCGTCCTCTGTGTTCTGTTTTTATTTTTAGGAAAGTGCAGTGAAACCATCTTTGAAGACATGAGGGAGCCTCCAAAAAAACCTCTGCACCTGAAGGGTCAGATGAAGTACGTCCCTCAGTGGGACTCGCTCATCTTCCTGGGAACGCCAATGTAAGAAAACCAACCTGAAAGATTCATCTTCTTTGAGCCTGATTGTGTGAATCTCTGATGCAGGGGTGGGAAATTAAATTTTACAAGGGGACACATGAGAAAACTGATCTGTTTTGGAGGGCCACACCAACAAGAACACAAACTTGATTCTGCTCGATATTAATGTTTTTCCCAATTCTAAAATTCTATTACTTCTATATTATGATTATCCGCTTCTGATAACCAGACAAATAAGGAATTTCTGTAAATATGTGAAACTGTGGCGTGGGTCGAGTACACTGACAAAGTCGCTGGGGATCGGTAAAGTCTCTGGATCAGCTCAGAACAACGGAATGAAAAACTTTGAAAATGCTCCGGTGGATGTCGATACTCTAAGATCGCTGATTCACTGTCAATCAAAAAGGAATTTGCTTATTATACCTACCCTGTTCAAGTCAGTTGGTCGGTTTCTTGTGATAATTAGCTGATTCAGAGCAAAAGATAAACGTGTTCTGGTGCATATTTAGTCAATGAAATATTCCTATGGAAGTGAAAAATAGTAAAAAATACAGTTTCGTTTCATGTTAAGCTTGTTAGTTCCCACATTTACTGTATAAATCTGAAGCAAATTTATACAAGATAATAACATTTTTTAGCTTTATTTTACTTCTTCATTGAGAAAAATGTATGTTTCTTGAGCTTGAGCAAGCACATTGAAATCTAATGAAATTCTGAGGGGTGATGATTGATAATTAAGGATTTTATTTTCGTCACTGTTTATGCAGGGCCCATGTGCACAAGTGCGTCCATATGGAAATAATAGCTATGTCACCCTTTTGAAAATAAAAGCAACACAGGTGTATTGAGTTTTCGTTTATAACCTATGATTGACCTCCCATGGGCCTGACAGGGACGCCCAAAGGGCCGGATGTGGTCCCCGGGCCTTAATTTGCACAGGTCTCCCCTGATACCGTTATACTTTAGACCAGTGGTTCTCAATGAGGATAAAGTCTACATCACGACTTAAATATGTCTTAATTTTGATATTAAAAAGTTCAAATTTTTGAGTTATAAGGCAAAGTTATTAAACTTTCATAAACCAACCACCTAAACTATTATACTCACGAAATCAAATTATGGAAAAGTAAGTCAAACTTAACCTTTTGAGTGTGAATTAAACAAAATAGTAGTCTCAAAATTGAGTAGACACAAAGTCAAAATCTTTAATTGCAAAGTCTTATTTACAAAGCCAGTGAAGTCCAGGTTGACAAATAACCAAAATTATGAGATTTATCATGAAAAACAATCAAAAGAGCATCAGAATTATTAAATACAAGCTCCATGGATAGGCCTGTCGCAATAATCAATAAATCAATTAAATGCATGATAATTAAAAATGAGCTCAATAAGTTTGTCAGGCTTGATAATTTTTTATTCACTAAAGACAGTGAATGAGTTAACTTTGCTGTGTCACTGTGAGATTTTTTTTTCTTATCAGCATCAAAGTCTATTTTTTTTTGTTGCTTTTGGTTGAGTGGTTTTTATTCAAGTGCATTTTTTTGTTTATAAAGATTCTAAGTGGATTGGCAGGTTTGCCTGTGAAATATCATAATGTCTGAGCCTAATGTTTAATATATATTGAAGTGCAATTTTGTTAACAGAGACTTAATACTTTATGTATTGTTCCAGTTATATGTGGTTTTTATTCAAGTGCATTTTTTGTGAACAGAGATAGACGGTCAGCTTTATTAATTTCTTTTGGTTATGTTGATTATGTCTTTTTTTCACAGTATAATTCCAATTTTAAATATTCTTAAGAAATAAAATGTTATTTACCTTTAAAAGGGTTTACTTGCACGATTATACCATTATTATATTAGTTGAAAATGGTATAAATTTGGCAATAATTTCTGGGACAATTTATCGTCCAGCAAAATTTGTCATCGTGACAGGTCTATTCATGGAGCTCAGTTTTCTGTTTGAGAGGATTTTTTACTATATTTGATCATTTAGTCCGAAGCTGAATCTGTTTCTGATGTGCTGTTATTTGTTTTTAACACTTCATCCATCTGTTTCTCTCCCTCACACTTTCTCTGACTCAGGGACTCAGATTTTCTCTCCTCGTGGTGAAACATGTTTAAATCTAAAGCTGTAAAACCATGAAGTTAATTCAGAAACACAGCTGAGTGCATGATGGGAATTTAAAAGAATTGGAGTGAAATTAAAGGCTGGAAACTTTCACATTTTGACTTTTTTTTTTTTTCTCTCAAAGCCCCCGGCAGAATAAATGAGGTCTGTTATTCAACACTCATTTGTTTCAGAGAATTAAGGTTCCTCTCGCCCTGAGTCGTGTCTAATTTTGGAGATTTATTTATGCTAATTCACTGAGTGGATTTACATTCCTGTTCCAGCTTCTTCTTCTTTTGTAATTGCAGCATTGAGACGGTGGAGGACATGATAAAAATGGGAGTGTACGTGAACGATCTGAACCTGCACGACTCCAGCAGAGAGCTGATTCTGGCCGGGACGCAGCAGTCGGCCGAGCTGCAGCTGGCTCTGGATCAGGTGAAGAAAAGACGAAGAGTCTTTAGTCTCCAGAGGGAAAAACCTCCACAAAAGGCAAAAGGAGGCTTATGTCAACTATGCAGAATCACTGAGCCAGGATCATATCGTCTTTTATCCTCTTAAGACTCCTCGTACATGTATGTGGACGTCACGTTTCTGACCGATGACACCACATTTATTAAAACTTTAACTTCTTAGTCAAAGGGAAACTGCATTATTTTTGAACGATTTCAGCGTAAAAAACTGACTTTTCATTTTCTTATATTAACTTTTAGTGTCCTCTTTTTGACTTTTGCCCTCTAACACCCCTTACTTTTCAATTTTTAACCCCCAATTTTGTATTTTTAAGTTGACAATTTGACATTCTGTCCATGTTTATGGCTTTTTATCTCCTCAATTTGACTTTTTCCTTTCTAAATATTAAATTTTAAACTCCTTTAAGACTTTTTTATACTTTGAGTTTTTTTTTTTTAAAAAGAATTTCTTATGTTGTCTTACAATCCATTCCTGTGACTTTTTATCTCCACATTTGACTTTTGCTGAATCTCATTTTAACTTCTTATCTGTTTTGAATGCAGTATTTTAGCCCTTAAATTAGACATTTTTTCCCCACATTTTACATTCTTTCCTACATTTTGACAATTTATTTTCTTACTCTTAATCCACACTCGTGCAATTTTTCATAATTTTGACCTTTTAAACCTCCTTATTTAAAATTTTAACTCCATAATTTTAATTTTTATGTCTGAAATTTGACATTCTGTCCATGCTTTTGGCTTTTTATCTCCTCAATTTGACTTTTTCCTTTCCATATATCAACTTATAATCTCCTATTAAGACACTTTTATATTTGAGTTGAAAATTTTCAATTCCTTATTTTGTCTTTAAATCCAGTCTTGTGATTTTTTTTAAATCTATTTTTGACTTAAACTAAAACTCATTTTGACTTTTATCTCTTTGTTTTGAATTTTAAACCATAATTGTGTATTTTCACCCTCATATTTGACACTCTGTTATTACTATTAATAACTTTTTCTCCACATTTTGACTTTCTCTCTCCTTATTTTGACTGTCCGTCTTTTAATTTGAATTATTAATCCGTTGTTTTGACTACAAATCCATATTTGTGACTTTGTATCTCAATATTTAAACATTTTAAACACCTATATTTGGAGTTTTTAACCCACATTTATGTATTTTAACCCTCAAATTTGACATTCTGTTTACACTTTCCACAAATTTTCTCCACATTTTGACTTTTTCTTTCCTAATTTTGACTTTTTGTCCTTTAATTTAATTTATTAATCCATTATTTTGACTACAAATCCATAGATGTGACTATGAATCTCCTGAATTTGACATTTTATACTCCTGTATTTGGTATGTTTAACCCATTGTTATATATTTTAACCCTCAAATTTGACATTCTGTCCATACTTTTGGTGATGTTCTCCACATTGACATTTTCCCAACTTATTTTAACTTTTCATATTTTCGTATAAATTATTAATCTGTTATTTTAACTAGAAATCCATACTTGTGACTTTGTACCTCCTGAATATGACATTTTCAACCCCTGTATTTGGTATTTTTAACCCATAATTATGTATTTTAACCCCCAAGTTTGTCATTCTGTCTATACTTAAGTCATTTTTTTCTCCAAATTTCGACATTTCATCTTATAATTTAAATTATTAATCCGTTATTTTGACTACAAATCCATACTTGTGACTTTGTATCTCCTAATTGTAAACCCATGTATTTGGAATTTTAACCCAAAATCATGTATTTCTATCTCTCTATTTTGCATTTAATCCATACTTTGACTTTTTATTGAGATTATTACACTTATAACTAAGCTTCCTGCAAAAAAGACCAAACAGAATAGAGAAATAAAAATCACACCTGATAAAAGCTCAGGTCTCAGGAGGTTAAAGTGTATATTTTCTCAAAGCTGTTTGACCCTGAATAAAAGTCATGTTTGAGTGAGAGCACAGCCAGTTCCTTCAACCAGGTGAGCTCAGGTAAAAGCTCCGCTCCCGTACAGATTTCACCCATTAAATCCACTCTGGTCGTGCAGCAGAGGTGTGGATTAAGAGGATTAGAGGAGGCAGAGCGGGATTTTTGGGTCTTTCACAGAGGTGAGACTGTAACTGTAGACTCTTCTGTCCCCGTTTCTGATCCTCCAGGAGCAACAGAAATACGCTCAGCTGCAGGAAATCATCAAGAAACTGGACGAGGAGAAGAAGAGAGGAGACTCTCTGCTCTACGCCATGATCCCTAAAGCTGTGGCCGACCGTCTGAGGAAGGGCATCACCGCGCTGGAGACGTGTCAGGTACCAAAACTCAAAACACCAGAGCACCAAAGAGGGATTAAACAACATTTATTAAGCTGAAACCAAAGATTATTCTCTATTATTTATTACCCTCCTTCAAAGTGCTGCCAAAGAAACTTAAAGTTAGAGCACATCCAGGGGCGGATCTACCGGGGGGGCATGGGGTGGCAGCTGCCCCTTAAAACAAAGCCTTACCACTCCTGTTGCCACCTCAATTGTAATAATAATTTAATTTAAAGAAAAGTTAAACCTCATAAGACACATCTGTGAATTGCCAACTGCAGTGAATGAGATAACATGACATTACCAAGTCTCTGTCTTTTCCGTTTTGAATTTTTATCCCCTTAATTATGTGTTTTAACCCTCAGAGTTGACAATTTATCTACACTACTGATAATTTTTTCTCTACATTTTGACATTTTCTGTCTTTATTTTGACTTTTCAACTTTTAATTCAAATTATTTATCTATTACTTGGACAACAAATCCTTATTGGTGAATTTGTATCTCCTTATTTTGACATTTTAAACCCCTGTATTTGATGTTTTAAACCCACAATTATGTATTTTACCCTCAATTCTGTCCATACTTTTGTCATTTTTTCTCAACATTATGACTTTTTCTTTCCTTATTTTGACTTTTCATCTTTTAATTTAAATTATTTATCTGTTATTTTGACTACAAATCCATACTTATGACATTGTATCTCCTGAATTATACATTTTAAACTCATATACTTGGAAGACAGAAAATACAGAGTTTTGAATAACACATTTAGACTGAGTGAAAATTAATAAACCATCTGTCAAGACATGGAAGAACCATAAAAGCCTTAAAGAGTTGTGAGGACATTCACTGACTGACTATGAGATAAATCAAAATTATGAGGAATTTGTTGAAACTTTGAGCTTCAAAAAATCAAAATTATCAAACAAAAGTCAATAATTGGATGTTTCAAAGTCAGAATTCTGAGATAAAAAGTCAAAACTATGGGGAAAAAGTTTAAATTTGCCGTTTTAACTAAAAAAATTTCACTTTATTTGTGCAAAAAAAAGGATAAATCTCAACAGAGCCATTTCTATTTTTTTTCCCCCCCAATTATTTATTTTTGTCACTTCAAAGTTGGCCCTGAGTTGAAAAAGGTTGGGAACCACTGGTCTAGTATGAGTCGGAATTTGAGCTAAAAAAATCTATTTTTGATTTCAAAAGTCAAAATTATGATATAAAAAGTCAATTATTTGAGATATCAAAGTTGAAATTTTTAGATAATAAGTCAAAATTATGGGGAAAAAGTTGAAATTTTGCCTTCTAATCTCAAAATGTTGTACTTTAATTGTGCAAAACAAACAACACACACACACAAAAGGATAAATCTCATCAAAGCCAGTTTATAATTTTTTTTATTTTTATTTTTTTAATGTTTTTGTCACTTCAAAGTTGGCCCTGAGTTGAAAAAGGTTGGGAACCACTGGTCTAGAATAAGAAGTCAGTCAAAATGATGTTATAAACTAATCTCAATTATGACCACCAAAAGATCGAACATGATAAATAGCAGCAGAACTTGATTTTAAAAATGTGAGAAAAGTGACCCAGGTCTACTTTGAGAAAGTCTTTCTGATACATGTCACTTGATCCAGTTTTTTTCTCCATAACTCTACGTTTCTTTGTTCCCCAGGTTTTCCCTGACGTCACCATCCTGTTCAGCGATGTGGTCAAATTCAACGAGATCTGCATCCACATCACGCCCATGCAGGTGGTGGACATGCTCAACGAGATCTACATCGTCTTCGACACGCTCAGCGAGAAGCACAACGTCTACAAGGTCAGCGCAGGAAGACGTGAACACGAAAGTACGTTTCAGTAATGCTTTTATAACAAATCACTCTTCTCCTCTTTGCTCAGGTGGAGACGATCCGAGACGCCTACATGGTGGTGGCCGGCGTGCCCAACAAAACCACCTTCCACGCCCATCACATCTGCGACATGGCTCTGGACATGCTGAGCTCCATCGACCACCTCAAAGACCCGTCCACTGGAGACAACATCCAGATCAGAGTGGGTGAGTTTCACACGCTCAGACCTCAGGATCATTCACCGTCAAAGGTTTTCCTTCCCAATCCTAAGATGGAGTGACATGCACGGACATTTTCAAGGGTAGGAGCAAGAGAAAAAAAAGGTGTTTTGGCTCCCAGGAAAGAAGTTAATCAAACTTTAACCAGCCAAAGGGGCAGATTAGTTTGCAAACCAGAGGTGGCACTTAAGTGTAAGTTTTGGCTCCCAAGAAGGCAAAAAGAAGGGCGTTTGAGTGCATGTGTTTTGGCTCCAAGGAGGGCCTTTTGAAGGGGGGTTTGACCCCTGAGAAGGTACCTTGACATATTTTGGCTCCCAAAAGTACAATTTCAGACATTTTTTTGCTCCCAAGAGGGCACTTTATCATGGGTTTTGCCTTGTGAGAGGAAATTTAAGCATATTATGGCTCCCAAGACAGCACTTCAGGCTGTTTTTGCTCCCCAGATAGTACATGTTTTGGTCCCCAAGAGTTCTCTTTAGCAAGATTTTTGGCTCCCAAGGAGGCATTCCCACACATGTTTTGGCTCTCAGGTAGGCACTTAAGCACAATTTTCTGCTTCCAAGAAGGCACTTTAGTGTGCGTTTTGGCTCCTGAGTGGGCCTTTAAGCATATTATGGCTCCCAAAGGAGAACTTCAGTGTATTTTTGTTTCCTTGAGGTCACGTTCTGTACCCAAAGAGGGCTCTCAAGCATGAGTTTTGGCTCCCAAGGAGGCACTTCAGCACATTTTGGCTCCGTAGAGGGCTCTTAAGCATATTTTGGCTCCCAAAAAGGCAATGTAGCACATGTTTTGGCACCCAAGAGGGCACTTAAGTGTATTTGTGTTCCCCTGAGAACACTTCTTGGACCAGAAGAGGGCTCTTTAGCATGAGTTTTGGCTCCCAAGAGGACAATCCCCAATGTTTTGGCTCCCAAATGGGCACTTATATTTGTGTTTTGACTCTTGAGAGTGCAACTTAGCATATTTTTGCTCCCAAGTGAGCACTGTAGCACAAATTTTTGCTCCCAAGGAGGCACTGTAGCACACATTTTGGCTCCTAAGTGAGCACTGTAGCACATATTTGGGCTCCCAAGAAGGCATTCCTACACATTTTGGCCCCCAAATGGGCCCTTAAACTTGTGTTTTGACTCTCAAGAGTGCAACTCAGCATATTTTGGCTCCCAAGTGAGCACTGTAGTCCAAATTTTTGCTCCCAAGAAGGCACTGTAGCACACATTTTGGCTCCCAAATGGGCACTCATATTTGTGTTTTAACTCTTAAGAATGCAGCTCAGCATATTTTTGCTCCCAAGAAGGCATTTTAGCGCACATTTTGGCTCCTGAGAGTGCATTCAAGCATATTATGGCCCCCAAGAGGACACTTGAGCACACATTTTGGCTCCCAAGAGTGCACTTCAGTGTTTTAATATTCCCCAGAGAGCACTTTGGCACATGTTTTGGACCCCAAGAGGGCTTATTAGCATGTCATAGCTCCTTAGATGGCACTTACTCATATTGTGGCTCCCAGGACGGGAACATTTGCACATGTTTTGGCTCCAATGTGGGCACTTTAGTGCGTGTTTTGACTCCCAGGAGAGCAGTTTATCATGTTTAAACCAGATAAAGAGGCAGATCAGGGTGGTTCACCAACCAGGAGGACACAATTGTTTCACTTGTGGCACTTGAGTACATGTTTTGGCTCCCAATAGGGCACTTTAGCATGCATTTTGACTCCCACAAAGGCGCAAAGATGGCACCAAGGAGGGCACTTAAGGAAGCATTTGGCTCCCAAGGGGACATGTTAGCGCATCACTCCCAAGACTGGACTTCAGCATTTGTTTTGGCTCCCAAGAAGGCACTGTGGCTCAAGTTTTGGCTCCAACAAGGGCACATAAGCACACATTTTTTCTTTGAAGTGGACTCTTGAGTGTGCGTTTTTCCTCTCTGTGCAGATCATTAGTAAGATGATACTCTTGAATTTTTCTTTCTGCAAAACGGTTGCTCTGATTAGCTGAAAAAGTCATCATCAGTCATAAATTAATACCTCAGACTTGTAATTTTCAGCACAAAGCTCCGCTCAGCATGAACTTATTAGCTAATTTGTTGTTCTTGAAGTCTGCACCCTTTGTACTCCAAAGTCATCGGAGTGAAGCCTGTGAGCTCTTTCATTCGAGGGGGAAAACAAACTTTGCTGGAGAGCAACTGTTGAGTCTTCAATGTGAATCAACAAACCTCTTAAATTATAATTACAGTCTTTGAGTGAAAGGGTTTGGATGAAAGCAGCTCGATGACGACTGAGCGCAAAATAAATCCTGCAAATGGAGTTTGATCTGTGAGAGAAGAGGATTTAACGATGTTTAACTGGGATATTTCACTATAAATCACTTTATTATCACTTTACAGACTCTAACAGTAATGTCCACAATGTAATATTGTAATTTTGAGTTTTACTGTGAAATCTATACAAACACAGTGAGTTACTGCAAACTCAAAGAGAGAGCATATGAGATCAATACAAACAAGTGGAAAAGTTTCTTCATCATCTTTCTCTTTTTATTATTAGTTCTGATGCAGATTGGAAACACATTTCTTCAGCATTTAAATTCATACATTAATATCCTAGCTTCTACAAGAGGAAAAAATCAAAATGTTGGGGCATTATCATGAAAAAAAGATAAGATAAAAGACTTTATTGATCCCACAGGGAAAACAAATGATGTGCAATTGGAGCAAGTGAAAGTCCAGATAAACATAAGTTAAGGATGTTTATTCATTCTAACGCAGAATTTACAGTGTTAATAAAATCATATGGAGTAAGTAGCTCTGAAATTGAAGAAAAAAATAATTTAATAAGTTAAAGTCAGAGATATGAGGCTATTTTTATTGGGTATAAAGTCAAAATATTGTCACTAAAGATTAAAAAATCTATGAAGACGTCATTTTTGAGGGAATAAAAGTTATAATCATGGAGTTAAAAGTAGATTATGACCTCAAAAATCTAAAGTTTTTGTAAGAGTCTTTATGTAAAAAGTAAGGTCTAATTGATGGGATCGAAAGTCCAGATTTGAAACTAAGAGACTAAATTACAAAATTGTTAACTAAAAGCCTTAAGCACCAGCTCAAATGACTAAATAATGAACTAAGAGGTCTTAATCATGAGAAAATAAGTCAAATGTCTGGGTTTTAAAGTTCAATATAAGGGCTAAAAAGTTTTTAAAAAATTAGATAAAGTGTCTAAGATTCAGGCTCATGTGTTTGAAATTGTAATATATGAATGAAAAAGTCTCTTTTAGGGATTATTAAATTGAATTCTGATCTTCAAAGTCCTAAATAAGACCCAAAGAGTCAAAATTATTGCCCCAAAAATCTGAATTTCTCGTTATAGAGTCTATAAATATGAAAAAAGGACAAGATTACGGGGTTAAAGTCTGAATTCTAAGATATTAAGTGCAAATTATGAAACTGTGAGCTAAAAAATGTTATTTTAGAGATTAAAATGTCTAAATTATGAGTTTAACAGTACAACTAAAGGCCCAAAAAGTCCAAATTATCAAATAAAAAGTTACAGTTATTTCGGGGAAAGTCCAAATTATTAGGATCAAAACACAATTGAGAAAAAAAGTCCAAGTTATTTGACTCTCAATAGCAACTTTGTTAAAAAAGACAAAAACAACAAAAAAAAAAGAGTCAAAATTTTGCAGAAGTAAGATGTTACGTGATTAAAACACACAAACTTTTGTTATACTTTTTACACAAATATTTGGTAAAAGTATAACAGTGAGGATGTACATTTGTGTTCTAAAGGTTTTAACAATATTCACCTGTTATATTTTGATGATGAATAAGTGTAATACCTGCAGTTTTGTTGCTGTAATGTTCACCATCTAAAACCGTAATGTTCAATTTTTAAATTCGACACAATCTTAAAAACTGTCTGAAACACTTTCAACATGATTTAAATATCTGTGAGTTCTTGTGTCCAGATAATATGAATAAAAAAATGGAGAGAAACACTTTAAAACAGTCATTTTTGCATCAAATAACGAAAAAAAAATCACTTCTTTGTATAAAAGAAAAGACACTGAAGATGAGTTACCACGGAAATTAAGAAAAAAAAAAACAGTGATGATTTTGAGCAAGCTGAGAGGGACAAATATAGAAATGAAAAAGTGGATTTGTTGTTGTTGTTTTCCAAATTTTGATGTAAAAATCAAATTGATGTGATAAGTCAAAATTTAGACTTTTTATCTCAAAATTTCAACTTTTTATCTCAAAAATCCTTCTTCTTTTTTTCTTTTTTTAAATCGATCTTATCTCAAATTTTGGGAGAAATTTTGACTTTTTTCCCTCATGATATGAATTTTTTCTTTCTTTTAATCCATTTTGACTTTTCATCTTAAAGTTAAGACTTTTGTTTCAAATTATAGACTTAATACTGGCCAAAAAAAACCCAACTTAAATCCCCACCAAGTTTTCAATTTTAATTTCAAACTACTTTCACCCCTGGGTGTTACAGTATTATTTCACAGTTGAGTTCTGTATTTTGACCCTCCCGTTAGATAACACAAGAAATTACATTAACTGCACTGAATTGTGGGATGTTTCTTGATTTTCAACTGTCCAGAATTTCATGGTTGTCTGTTTTAACTGTGAATTTTCTGGTAAATTACTGTGATATATTAACTGTGAATTATTGTGACAGTAATAAAAACTGTGGTTAAATATTCTCCCTCTCCCCCCTCCCTCAGGTATTCACTCAGGTATGGTGGTGGCCGGCGTGGTGGGTCTGAAAATGCCTCGTTACTGTCTTTTTGGCGACACAGTGAACACAGCTTCAAGGATGGAGAGCAATGGAGTGGTGACTACACAAACAAACAAATAAACAAACACATTAAAAAGCACACGAGCCAGAGTCTGAATGAGCTGAATAAAACAGCAGAAAATAAATGTGACTCCATCACATCACTCAGTCAAATTCATGTAAATCAGAGAAGAGAATCATTCCCTGTCTAATGTGCGTGCTGCTTCTCACTGAATATAACAGACTAATCACTTCATTTGCTTCTCATTACTCTCAGTAATAAAATTTAATGTTATGTTTTTGTTGGAAATCTGGTCCATGATGAGAGGAAAATTAACAGAGAGGGAGTTTTCAGGCTCAGATATTTGATCACAGACGTAGAACAGTAAAAAAAAAACCTATAAGGATTTAGAAAGAGTTTTGAGTTTAATTTCTGGCTTCATCAGTAGTTTTTTGTGTGTGTTTTCTGAGCAGGGTATGCAGATACACATCAGTCAAACCACCAAAGATCACCTGGAACATGAGCCGTATATTATAGAAGAGAGGGGCAAGATCTTTGTAAAGGTAAGTGGAGAATCTGAGGATTGAGATGGGTAAAAACAGAAAAAAAAAAAGTGGCTTTTTTGAGATTTTTCGTGGAGTATCGACCCAAAACATTCGATATAAAATATCAAATTATTGGATAATAAGTCAAATTTTGAGAAAAAACAATCAAAAATTTCAGATTAAGCCAAAATTATGAGTCAAACTGAGATTTTAAGATAAAAAGTCAGAGCTGATCAAGTTTAGTTTATTCACACACATCAAACCTTGACAAACACTGATACACACATGCATACATATACATATACATGTAAATATACACATAAACATACATGTACATATACATATACACATACATATTAATAAACACATACATATACATAAACTCATACATGAACATATACATATACACATACATATACATAAACACATACATGTACATATACACATACATGTACACATACACATACATATACATGTACACATATACATATACATAGACATAAACATACACATATACACATACATATGCATACACATATACACATACATACACATACACAAATACACATAGATATACATACTCATATACATACACATATACATATACATATTCATACACATATACATATACATACACATACACATATACATGTACACATACATACACATACAGATATACATATACATATACACATACGTATATGTAGACATATATACAATAGATTTCTCAGTGGACAAGTGGAAGTCCAAATTTTGAGATAACTAAGTCAAATTTAATATATATAAAGCCGAAATTTTGTTATAAGAAGTCAACATCATGAGATATTAATTGAAATAATTTAGATTTAAAGTTAAAAATTTAGGATGAAAACTCCGAAATTTGAGGTGAAAAGGCAACATTTTGAGATAAAAAGATAAAACAGAGTTATGATAATAAAGAGAATGTTATGAGATATAGACTTAAAATTTTGAGATATAAAGTCAAAGTTTTGGGTATTCCAGTCAACAATTTGGGATAAAAAGTTAAAATTTAGAGATGAAAAGACAAAACGGTGGGATAAAAAGTCTGGATTTTGAGGTTAAAAGACAACATTTTGAAATAAATAGATAACATTTTGAGATAGAATGTCAAAGTTTAAGAAAAGTGAGTCAAAATTTTGAGATGAACAGTTGACATTTTGAGATAAAAAGTCAAAGTTTAGGGTAATCAAGAGAAAATTATGAGATATTAAATCAAAATTTGAGATAAATAAAGTCAAAATTACGGAGTAAAACATCAGAATTTTGAGGTGAAAAGAATGTCTTCATTTGTTTACACCCCACAACCTACAGTTCTGCTCAGAAGTTTACATACCCTGTCTTTTTCTCAGAGAATATGAATGATATCACAAAAACTTTGGATCAATGATATTGAGGTCAGGAGACTGAGATGGCCACTCCAGAACCTTCACTTTATTCTGCTGTAGCCAATGGCAGGTCGACTGTATATTTTGCAACAAGTATATGAATAAAGAGAGATGCAAAAGGGTGGAAAATTTCTGGTAAATTTCAGGAAAGCTCCTTAAAAACTTCCATTGGGATTCTAGCTTTGGATTACAGGAAGTTTTCAGTGTTTTGTTACCGTCAACTTCAATGGAGCCGCTGAGATATTTGTGCTCCACACCTCATTAACCCCCTACAAATTTGAATGAAACCTTATTTCCTTCATGCATCTTCATCTCCCTGACCTCTCTCAGGGTAAAGGCTACATGAAAACATACTGGCTGAAAGGAAAGAAAGATCTATCGTTCAAGACCCCGGCGGAGCTGCGCTACAGCAGCGAGCAGAAAGACTCGGAGGACAAGAGCTCTAATGGGTGAGTGAACAAAAGGAGAGCAGCCAGAAATCAGAAACTGGCTTTTCTTCTGAGCTCAGTGTGGACTCTGTGTGCCCCCTGCTGATTCAGACGCAGCTGCGCTTATTGCCCCCCCGCAGCTGCAGACTTTTGTTTGTCTCAAAGCCTCACGCTGACCACCAAAACAAAACTTTCTCTCAGATAGATAGAGAAACCCTGAAGCGTCACGAAGTCAGACGGAGGAGTAAAAACAGCTTTTAACAATGATCCACAACATAAAGCCTTGAGACTCATATTTCATTACATGAGATGATTCCTCTGATCTATTTACTTGTTTGGAGACAGAAAATACGATTGTGACTACACGACTTGAATGTTTCGGGTTTATCTGCAGTGTGAGAAAAGCTTCAGGCGGGAATAAACCCAATCGTATATGAGAGACTAGTGTTTTTACAGCCATCACTCCTCGGGCCAAATGTGGAAATGTTTTATCTTCTGCTGCGTGATCACAGATAAAAGCTGCGAGAAACTTGTTCTGAGATGATTTTTGGCGACTTGTAAAGAAAAAAGGCAGTTTGTAGGATTGGTACGACCAATAGATGAGTTTCCCTTTGTTTCTTTTCAGTGGCTTCGATCAGTGGTTCATGACTAGGGCTGAACAATTTATCATTTTCTGATCTAAATCGCAATTTCAAACATCGTGATCATGTGATCGCTAAAGCTGCGATTTTTATTTGCTCCTGAATGACCCAGGATCTGTTATATCAGCTGTTTCACACACACAAACGTGTCTTGGGTGTGAAAATCCTTCTTCCTTGGGATTGTTGAGTTTTGTTTTTAATTGTTCGGTATTTTATTTTATATAACCTGACACAATTAAGAATATTTTGCACTACATTATTTTTAAAAGTTAAGAGTCAAAGACAGCTCTTTTTGTTCTTCAGTTTTTATAGCTAAAAATACAATTTAAAAAGTCCGGTTTAGAAATAACAAGAATTAGACTCGAAGATTTGATAGAAGTCAAAATTCAACTATTCATCTAAAAATCTTCTTTCAAATTTTTATTTTTGCCTTTTATTCCATAATTTTGTATATGGGTCAATGACGTGACGTCCCTTTTTTGTGTTCGAGTGCAATATTTCCTTCCATCATGAATTGAGTATTTCATCACATGTATTTCTTTATTCTATGAAACCTGTGTTATTTGAACACATCTTTAAACTAGTAAAATATAACATGTTTTTTTGTGTTTTGGTTCCTCAAACCCCCAAAATGTCAGGTGGTGCAACCGTCCTAAAAAGTATCCACAGTAATTAAACTCTAAAAATTGAATGTCAGTTATTGTAAATGGAAATTAAAAATACAGTGGCATTATTTTATGCTTGAACCTTTTTAAATAAAACATTCTTTGCAAATAAAAAGAATTTTAAAACTGTTGAGAAATTTTAAAAACTTTTGTCCCGTAATTTTCACCTTGTCAAATGTCAGGGTGGTGCAACCGTAACATTAGACTTTTATTTTAAAGTGAAGAGAATAAAACAGGAAACAGGAAACTGCATCAGCCAGAGGAGCCCAAATGACATTTGTGACCAAGTGGAAAAGTTTGTAGATTTCTCTGAAATACTGATTAAAAAAGGTTTTTTCACTTCATTGGTGACTGGAACAATTTCCATGTCAGGTGGAACAACCAATGTAATAATGTGAAATGTTATTTTAACATCAAATTATTTATCTTATTCACAAATAAAAGAAATGAAACACACAAAATGAAAATGTATGAGTCACTACAGACACTTGAGAGATACTTGCCAATAATTTCACTCAGAAAAAATAACAGGAACATATAAATATATTTTCATATATTTGGTTGCGCCACCTGACATTTTTGGGTGCTCAAATTAAAAATACTAAAAAGTTATGAACCTAAAAACTTTGAAATGTTGGTCAACTACTGAAATCTGTTAGAAAACATAATTCTTCTCTCAGAAATATGTTTTTTATCCATTTTCAAACAACTTTTTAAAAATACGTTTTTAGACCCTCTTTTTGTCATTGACCCGAATGGAACTATACTGTACTATTATTAATTCACTGAGAACCTCCACTAATCTCCACCTCTTAGTTCCACAAGCCCCAACGCCAAGCGCATGGCCTCCAACCTCCACATCCCCGGGAACGAAGAGCAAGCCGAAGGAAAACCGAGCCCCAACGACCTCCCCCTGGACACCCTTCCTCCACCAGAGGCCGCCAGCGAGCTCCTCTCCGCTTCAGCCGAGCCTCCTGAGAAAGAGAAGGCCAAAAAGACTAAGAACAACAAGGGGGCTCGGCTGGAAGTGCCCCAGGGGAACTTCCTGTCGGAGTCCCCCAACCCCGACGACGGTCTGGAGAACCCCGGTCCTTTCCTCAGCAGCAAGAGGAACAGCTTCAGGCAGCAGTACGTCAAGCTGCCCGCCAACCTGCCCATGCGCAGCGCCGCCTGTGCCATTCTGTGAGCACACGCTTGAAGTGTGAGGTTACAACGTTACAACATCACTGAAGTTTAATCAGGAGGAAAGAAAGCGAATACTTCAACGTTTCTAACAACATAACAAACGTGTCGTCCCATTGTTTCATCTCGTCACGCGTCGAAAGTTTCACACACACAGCTCAGTCACTTATCTTTCACAGTATCTTCCCCCTCAGATCAGGCAACAGTCGTCAGGTTTCACAACACGCCTTCCTCATGTCAGCGTTTGAGAAAAAGGAAGTCCGACATCCTCTGATGAACACGCACACGCATCGAGAAAAAGGGAACTTCAGAGTTGTACAACAGGTGACACAAACCATAACGAGGGGTTCGTTCTTATTTTAGGTGTATTATCTTACACTTTTACTACGACAGGGATCAAATAACAAACAATTCCACATCCACAGAAAGAGAAGCTGTTTCTGTGGATGCTTTATTTCTCTGATCAGTTTGTATTTTATTAAACAGGTTGTAACTTTAGGTCCGTTTAGTTTTCACAGAGTTCTGTTATTTTCTGAATGTGTCTGACTGTATTCGTTCACTGTATAATGGTGTGTATTTATATAAAACTGTATGTACAGACACTAAAACTCTCCTGTCTCTTTCTTATGACCTTGTTAAAGTTGTTGGTGGTTTAAAACATCCCTGACCTCACTTTCCCTGTTCTCAGTTTCCCTGTGGCTGGGGCGGACTTCCTTTTTTGATTGCCTCCTATAAAAAATATTAATTTCATGGGGTGGTAGTTTTCTCTATAATTCCCCAGGAAGATGTTATTTTATCCTGATTATGAAAACCTTAAGACTGTCCTTGAAAGAAAAGCTCTACTGGAGCACAAGTTCATTAAGAAATGTCACATTTTTACCTTGATAAAAATCCAATCCAAACCACTTTATTTGTATAGAACATTTATTTGCTTTGTCTGGTGTGATTTTTTTTTAAGTTCTGTCTTGCTGTTTGGGAAAAGTAAGACCCAACAGCTTGGTTACTAGTGTTATGATTTCAATAAAAAGTCAAAGTATGGATTCAATGCAAAATGTAGAGATAAAAAGACAAAATTATAGGTGAAAAATTCCATATAAATGGGTTTGAAATGTAAAAGTTAGATGATACAAAGTTTCAAGTATGGATTCGTAGTCAAAATAACTGATTAATAATATCAATTAAGATATGAAAAGTCAAAATAAGGAAAGAAAAAGTCATAATGTTGAGTAAAAATGTCAAAAGTATAGACAGAATGTCAAATTTGGGGTCTAAAATACATGATTATGGGTTAGAAATCCAAACTGACATTCAGCAAAAGTAGAAAATGGGAGATAAAATGCTACAAATTCAAATTTTTTAGCTCAATACAATGATTCAATTTTTAGGTAAGACACTTATGCTTGTACTTGTACTTTCCTATATTCCTAACACTTTCTGAATGGGAGTAACTGTATACCAAAAAAAGCCAAATTTCCCCTTGGGGATCAATAAAGTATTCTGATTCTGATTCTAAAAAGTTAATATATGGAAAGAAAAAGTCAAATGAGAGGATAAAAAGCTGAAAGAGTGGACAGAATGTTAAATGTAACACATAACAATACATAATTATGGGTCTAAAATTGAAAAAATAAGGAGGTTTTGAAGGTCAAAATGAAAGGAAACTGCACAAGTGTGAATTAAAAGTCAAATGAGAGGATTAATCCTTTAAATCAAAAGACAAAAAGTCAAAATGAGGACATAAAAAGTTAATTTAAGAAGTTGAAAAGTCAGTTATTTACATTGAAATGGGTCAAAAATGAAGCAGGACGTGACGTCCACATACGTGTACATAAGGTTTTAAGAGGTTAAACAACACAAATGTATCCAAAGTGCCGTACATACAATCATAAAAATTAAAAAATATATATATTTTCATATGATGATAAGCAAAAAATCTAAAATGATGCTATAAATCAAACAGATAAACAGTAAAATAAATAAAAGGTGTAGTTAAATGTAGTAAAATAAATAAATGACACAAAGTACCACAAAGCTTATGCAAAGTTAAAAAGCCAGGGAATGAAACTGGGTCGTAAGACTTAAAACTCTTATTACTTTTTTGTTGTTGTTGTTGTTGTTGTTGTTTTTGCTGCCTCTTGGCCTGGACTCCCCCTGAAAAAGAGGTTCTTTATCTCAATGGGACTTCCCTACGGAGCCCCACAAGGGTCACGGCAAGTTTTTTTTTTTGGGGGGGGGACTATTGCGTTCCCTCGCAATACCTTTTTGTCTTCCGATCCTTCGAATTCATGTTTTCACTTTCACTCAGGTGTGCAGAGAATGGATCAGCTCAATCCAGAAAAGTTAAAAAGATAAAGAATCAATATGATAATATTTCATGATCAATAACTCAACTCAAAACTAACACATCTCTGCAGTCACAGCGATGTTGACTGAGAGCTACAATTTTGATTTTTCTCAAAACGAGTCATTGCTTTGTGCTGGGAAACCTGCATTGGCTGCAACACTGAAGCAGCTTGTTGCTGGGACGTTCAAAGACCAACTCGCTCCGTACTTCCCTGGTTAAATAAAGGTTGTATAAAAAAATAAAAGAAAGTTCCTAACGAGCTCATCATTGAGATCACCTGTCCTCCTCACACCTGTGTTCATCAGCCAGGCTGCTCTTTAAAAGAAGTTTCTTTCCCTCATTCAGTGAGTGACACACGGGCAGCCAACACCTTCAGTTGGTTGTTTTGTGTATGTGTGAGTGTTTTATTGAAAGTTTGTGTGAGTGTGTGAGGGGAAAGGAGGGTGACAAGGGTATCTGAAATTCCCAACTATCCAAAATGTAATTACAACCAGTCAGAAATATGTTGTTGATATCTAGAATGTTAATTTGGGATAGTGAAACTTGGGATAGTGAAACCACTCGCACATATTTTGGGATTGCCCAATGATAGTTCCTTTTTGGAAGGGGATAAAGGGAGAGATAGATAAAATTATGAAAATTGATTTACCATTTACCCCAAGACAGTTTTTGTTTGATCTAACTCCTGAAGACATGTATACTAGAGACCTAAAATACCAGCTACATATACTGTTGTTCGCTGCTCGGAAGATGGTGACAATGAAATGGATGTCTCTATGTAATTCACTTAAAATGATCAATTCTCTAGAAACCCCACCTGAATAACTGTAGGAGCTGAAATAGCTACATACATGACTCTGTTTCCACCAGGGATGTCCAAACTACGGCCCGGGGGCCAATTGTGGCCCGCTGTCTATTTTCAAGAGGCCCCCAGCTCTCATCTTACCATGTGTTAGTTTTGTCACTTAAATTAATCATGTTCTAGTTGTTTACATTTACGGTTTCTATCAAGTTCTTGAAATAAATCTGAATTTATCTGGTGATGTTTCACAAAGATTTGGACTGTGCATAAGCGACTTTATAAAGTTAAAGCTCTGTACGATCTGCAAAAACTCAACAACTTTCACAGCTGACATTCAATTGTATTTGACATGATGCGAAATGTGTTTCATGAGTTTTTTAGAATTAAAAAAAAAACACATGAGAGGACCAAAAAACTGAATTAAAGATATGAAATGGTCAAAAAAAGACAAAAGTTGAAGCATAAAATGTTTCAGAATGAAGGATCAGAGATATTTGGGGTTTAAATTGTTTTTTAGAATTGTCATATAAACAAAAATGATAAAGTCCAGATCCTGATCCTACGGAAGAGGATTAGGGCCACTGAGAAAAAAAAAAAATCCAAAAAAAAAAAAAGTCAGAATTCTAAAAAAAAAGTCAGAATTCTGACTTTAAACTCAGAATTCTGACTTTTTTTTTTTTAGATTTTTTTTTTTTCTCAGTGGCCCTAATCCTCTTCCGTAGAATTCTGACTTTTTTCTCAGAATTCTGAGATTAAAGTCAGAATTCTTAGAAAAAAGTCAGAATTCTGAGATTAAAGTCAGAATTCTGACTTTTTTTTTTTTTAGATTTTTTTTTTTCTCAGTGGCCCTAATCCTCTTCTGTATGATCTTGACATAAAATTGTTACATTTTTTCCCAGGTTTGGTTTTATCTCAAAGGTCTGCAATAACAGCACAAGCATGTTTGACTCAACTACTTTTTGTTTGTTTTTGTCAGAAGCCACTAAACAGAAATAGTTCTCCAACAGAGCGCTCATTTGTAACTTTCACTGTTAGTAAACATGTCCATGGTCATTTTCACAGTTTCCAATACGACACTTTAGGGAAAAAGTTTGGACACCCCTGGTTTACACTCTGTCTGCTGTGATACCAACTGTATGATTCAAATAAGGGCTCAAACGTTTAGTTTCTTTCCAGTGTGTTCCTGTTACTTTTTAACATTACTTCAAATAAAAATCAGTATCAAAAGTATTGAGCATAAAGATCTGGTATCAGTAGCTCGCTTGTCCACATTCGACACAACGGAGTGGAGCCGGACCGGAGAAGCGTCTGATGTATTTGTGCTGTAAAAGTTAAAGAAGGGCAAACCACAAGTCAAAAACAAGATCAAGAACACAAGATTATTTATGAAGATACTCATAAATGATCAA
The DNA here is from genome assembly GCA_008086565.1 of Thalassoma bifasciatum. Taxonomy (NCBI): domain Eukaryota; kingdom Metazoa; phylum Chordata; class Actinopteri; order Labriformes; family Labridae; genus Thalassoma; species Thalassoma bifasciatum. The sequence goes on along the minus strand of RPOG01004476.1, from coordinate 9,119 downwards.
AAGAGCTTTTTTTCTATGAATTGTTGACCTCACTAAGGGCTGATGGGACAAACGTTTTTCTGTATCCCATTATAGTTTTTATCTTCAAAGCTAACATTCCCATTTTACTGAATGGGGGCCAGCCATTCTGTTACTCTCAGCCTCTAAGACGGTTTCTGGGCACAAATTTGGAAGAAAACAAAGTTTCTGAATAACAAACTGAGCACTTAGAGGAACAGAGAGATACTTCCTGCAGCTCTTTATGTCCAAAAAAAATAAATGACACAAAGGTTTTATATTGGATCATGCCGTGAGGGGAAAGTGAATCCCTGTTAGCTGCAGCGTGATTGGATTAAACCTGTGCCCCCCCCCCTCGAACCAGCATCTGTTCACCTCCATCCACGCTCGCCGTCTATCATCTAAGCCCCAAAATCCTTCGTCCATTTTAGTCTCCAAATCTTCAGGCGCAATTTTCTGACCTCAGCGGTTATGAGGTCAGTTATTCCCGTCTGAGTCATCTGCTGATAACACACTGCTGTCATGTGAGAGTGTGTGTTCGAGTGTGTGTGTTGGAGGCTGGAGGTGTGTGTGATCTTATAATGAAAGATAAGTGTTATAATTAAAGCGAGCGTATTGTCTCATAACCAAAAGGAGGAGTGTGTGTAAGCTGTGTACGAATCCAGGTAACATCATCACAGGACGAGTGACTCCACACACACTCACACACACACACTCCGTCTATAAGTAAGCTCGCGAGGGACGGCTACAAAGGAACACTCTACAGTAATGTACTATTTCTCCTTCGGTAGTCCTTTGGCGAATTCGTGATGAAGGACAGACAACGACACCATTGTCTGGAGCAAGACACAACGTTTCAAATGGCACTGAAATGAGACCAATTAAAGAACGTCTTCCCGGCCTCATCCACCGTGTTCAAAGAGGCAGGTGTGTTTTGGCGTAAACCGCACTCCGGTGGGCTGGTACCTCGTCCTCTCAGTCCAGCTGGGGCTCAGCTCCACCTTTAACCCCAACATGACTGTCGTTAGTACCAGACTCCCTCGAGTCACCTGCCCCAGAAAATAAGTTTGCCGGACTCGCAGACGGTCGTCGGCAAGTCGTGTCGACCAATGGTAAGTCTATTTGGACGTCTATTTGTTTGTCGTCGTTTCTCCGTCGCCTGTGAAGGACTAAGAGTTACTTAGCGACTTAAGTACTGACGTTTGTACGTCTGAGCTTCCATGTTTCTACCAAACACACCAGGACTTATAGTATCATTATCTTTTCTGAATTTACGTTTCACTGATTTAAAAGCGACTTTCGGAGACTTTTATGGCAAGCAGCTCAAACAAAGCTCTTTTCATAACAGAGATACTGACCCTCAGGTTTTATTAGCCTTTGCTGCGATAACAATGGAGCTCAGCACTCTTTGTTTTAACACAGTTAATTATTAAAAGGGACTAAGTGCTCCTTTATAGTATGAAAGTGGGGATAGGTCACACGTGGTCATGTGTCTGGAGTTGATTTGTCATGGTGGACATGAAGGTTTTTGCCCAAAGTGCTTCCCACATTTCCTTTTTTCAAGGATTCAAGGATTCAAGGAGTTTTATTGTCATTCAACCCATGTAAAATATGGGTGGGACGAAATTAGGTTACCCTGGTCCCGGAGCAAGCCCAATCGTAGAAATAGAATAATAAATATATCCAAATATACAATAAAAAAGAGAATAAAAGAAGAACACAATCAACTAGCCTTTTTAACAAATAGAATAGAATAATTAGCTGTGCAAAAATTGCAGTGTTCATTTGTCGGTTCAAATCGGTTTGTTTGGTTTTGTGTTCATTTACTGGACTTGTTATCTGTGTGTTAGCCTCCTGAAAATTATTTTCAACTTTGAACAGATCAATGCAATCTCAAAGCTGCTCCAGGTTGTTTTCTGAAGATAGTAAAGCTCAGGAATTTCACATTTTCATAAAAGCTGTAATCTTGTATTTTAAGTACATGAAATTAAGCAAACATAAATGCTGTTTATTGGAGCGTGGGCTCACATCATTCATGCCCCTTGCAAAAGTCAGTGCCCTGGACGGGGGCACCCCCTGTCTAAAAAGTTTGCACACGCCCCTGCTTGTCAGCATGAACCTCATTGCAGGTCGTCTACGTTGTGTTGGATGGATGGATTTATGGGTTCAGTTGGTGGAATAGACAGTGTTACAGCGAAAGACAGGACTCCAATCCCCCCCCAAGTACAAATCAATCAACTTCTCATGTGTCTATATCAAACAGCAACCTTCCAGTCTGAAAATATGAGACAACGCAGAAGCCCTAAAATCTGCTTTTTCTCAAGTGACCAGAAGTCTCGTGCACACAAAAGTTTTGCTTGCCCATCCACTTTTTTAAGTTGCCCACAAATTTCAGACCCTAAGCAATTAATCACAAACTAGATTAAATATTGATATGACCCGTTGCAATATTCAAATTGCAGATAGTGCAATATTTATTTAACCTGTGTCAGAAAAATGGATTAACTTTTTTGCTTTTGATGTTTATGGTCAACACCAGAGTTACTCAACTTTGCTCAATCAAAGAGCCAAACTGTTGGAAACTGGCTTTGCAAGAGAAACAATTTAGGTGGTAAAAAGTGGCAAAAACAGAAAGACGTGATAATAAAATTAAGTCTAAGGAGGCAAAAATGGTCAAAAAGCAGCAAAAATTGGGAAGAAACTTGAGAAATACTCGGGAAGTTGCAAAAAAATGTCTAAAAGTGGTGAAAAGAGGGAAAATGCCTCAGAAGCAAAATAAAGATAAGCAAAAAAAAAAATCTGGGAAAGCTTGGAAAATGGTCAGAAAGCAGCAACAATAGGGAAAAAAGTGGTAAAAAAATAGTCAAAGGTGGAAAAAAAAATGGCAAAACAGTTGGGATTAAAACCTATAAAAATAAAAATGGGCCGAGGGCAGCAAAAAAAAAAAAAAAAAAAAAAAAAAAAAAAAAAAAAAAAAAAAAAAAAAAAAAAGTGAAGCAAAAAAATTCTGGGAAATCTTGGAAAATAGTTAGAAGGCAGCAATAATGGGGAAAAGCGACCAAAAAAACAGTTCTAAGTGGTAAAAATAGTCAAAGGCAACAAAAAATAGCAAAAAAATAATAATAATAATAATTCAAAGGCAGAAAAAAAAAATGCCAAAAAATTCAAAGAAAACTTGGAAAATTGTTAGAAGGCAGCAACAATGGGAAAAAGTGACCAAAAAACAGATTAAGTGGTAAAAAAGAGTCAAAGGCGACAAATAAAAGCAAGAAAGTGCTGGAAAAACAAACATAAAAAGGGTCAGAAGGTAGCAAAAAGTGGTGCAATTTAAATGAAAAATGACTGAAAGGGGTAAAAAGCTAACAAAAGTAGAAAAAATACATGTCATAGCTTTTTATGGTGTCATAATTAATGTCAATGTTCATTTCCCACAATGTGTTGGGCCTAGAATTAAGAGTTTTGTCCACAGTGGCGCCAAAATGGACACAAACAAAAAGTTACTTATAGTGGCTTTAAACGATTCAACTGTTTTCCTGGACGAACACTTTTCATAAGCGCTCATCTGGATAAAAAACCTCTTTCCTTCAAGCGGGATGTACTATAAAAGAAAGATTCTGTTGTAAAATGTTGCTCAAGAGCAAAAAATCAGCCAAACAAAGAGACTACTTTTCCAGGGGGGGGTGATCAAACATGCCGGAGAAATCCTCCTGAATGGGTTTGATGCCAAGGCGGTAGCTGTTGTATTCATTACTCCTGCACATGTCTAACAGCTGTTCCAATAAAATTCCTTGGCACATGTAAACTTCAGACCTTAACGGATCCTATCCTGAGTGAAAAGTTGACCCAAAATCTCCAACTGGAAGCAAAACTCTTTGACACAGAGTTCCCTTGAAATTGAGACGTCAACAGGTTGGTGTTGAGTTTCAGCACGTGCACATGTGTCATTCTGTGACACCCTGCTGTCTACTCATTGTTTTGATTCTACCTTGAACAAGAGACACACACACACAGGGAGGAACACACACACACACACACATATACACAGCGCTCTGTGGCAGTGACAGAAGCCACATTCCTGTGAAGGTGAACACAAAAAGAGGGGTTAAGCCACTCCCTTTTTTTTCAACTAGCTGCATCACTGGATCACTGCAAAAATTCTTTCTGGGGTTTTCACTTGTCAGAACAAGCAAAGGCACAACGTCAGCAACAGGAAGAGACAGACACACACACTCAGAGGTTTGATCAGCAGAGGCGAGAGAGAGCGGAGTCGAAGGGTTTGAATTTCAGAGGGAAACACAAGATAGAGAGAGAGAGAGAAGGAGTGAGAGGGCGAAAGAGAGAGAGACACACACATACACACACTCACACACAGCTGAGGGGTGTGTCATAAAAATTCAGTTCCTCAAGGAAGTACAACTCAACATTATCTTAAGACACAGTGGTAGCGGTGACAGAGGCGCAGCAGGAGGGCTGTTTTCTTTTTTGGGTGAAAATGAAGGGATCTCATTAAATCAAGCGTCCCGAGCTGTCAACCTGAGACAGAGAGAGAGAGAGAGAGAGAGAGAGAGAGAGATCTGACAGAAACCAGGAGGGAGGGGGACCCAGCACACACAGGTAAGACACTCTGCTGTGATAATGTGTCAGAAAAACAATCCTCAGAGTGTAGCTGTGGATTATTTCTGCTTTTTTTTTTGTTCCTGGAATATTTAAGAGTATTCATAGAGTTTACAGAAATATTCAGAGGGTGGTGATTGGAACAAAGTGTGTGACTTCTCCCCACTTCCCCATCTCAGAAATGCATGTACGCTCACTCACAGTCATGCTGGAACAAGTACAGTGACTCGCACAGATGTGGAGGGAGCTCACACTTTTTTTGTTTGCACACGCCGGGGAGTTGCTCAACTCAAATCTCAAAGGCAGTGGACTTTCCCTCCTCCTCCTCCACTGGCCTACTTTGATTTGGAGCAGTCAGAAAGAAACAGACAGCAGGAGAGAGCGGTGTCACTCACAGGGTGGGGGGGAGAAGAGAGAGAGAGAGACGCACAGACGAGCGAGAAGCAAGCTGAGGGCCTCTGCCGCTGACTCCCCGCCGCTCGGCCAACTGCTGCGTGTTTCGCTTCCCTTTTGAGGCGATGAAGCAGGGTGGTGGTAGTTGAGCAAGAGTATTGAGATGAGTTGTGAAATGTTGAAAGAGAAACTGCAATACTGGCTTTTAGGGGATTGCAAAACACTTTGAAAGAAATGTTTGAAAAGGCCTTTAATGCACCTGACGTGAAACCAACATTACTCTTCTGCACATGATCGTATCACAAACTGATGCAGAAGTTTCAAACATGATCTGATGCCCTCGGTTGGAAACAGGCAGCGGAAGTAACGCTTCATCCTGACACTGTTGCACACACAGCTGCTGCTGCATTAAAAAGTTTTACCTCTAATATTTAATCCTCTTTAATCCAGGAGAAATATGAGTATCTAACAGGTGGATATCACTGCCCTTGCAGCTCAGTGATGACCTTTCAACAAAAGCCTCCTTGTTTTCATTGCATCGAGTGGTATGTAAAGCTTTTCTGCCTTTTTCCTCTCGTGCATTCTCATTGTTCAATCTGATCAAAGGCTGCAGATAAAAGAAAGTCGTGGCCCATTTTTTTCAGGCTGAATCCCTCCTTCTCTGGCTTTATAATAAGAAAATAATTTGAAATAGATCTTAAAGGCTCCTGTAAAAAGAGAACGAAAAAATCATGTGTACACTTTCTGTCAGGTGTGAAAAGAAAACCACATTTAGATTGTGCATAGATAACTTGTATGAAGCTACAATTCTGCACGTTCTGCAGAAACTCAACAACTTTAGAAATACAGTATGTTCAGTTCACAGTCTCCCACACTGTAAAAAACTGAAATCTAATCAATCGTTTATCTTATTTTTGCTAAAAAAAAAAGTCTTTTATTCTTAATATTGGCTACATTCAACTGACCAGTCTGGAAAAAATGTCTTATTTCTAGATATTTAAAGGCTAAATTTTATTTGAAAATGGTGTCTGATTACTTGAAATAAGTAAAAAAAAAAAAATCTGTCAATGGAGTACGAATTCACATTTCAAAAAACTTGAGGGGCAAAATTTTTTTTACTCTATTGGCATTTTATTTTATTTTTTTTGAATATTTTTTTGTGGCTTTTCTGCCTTTAATTGGATAGAGGAGGACAGTGGATAGTGTAGGAAAGGGGGAGAGAGTAGGGAATGACATGCGGGAAACAGGCCATATCCACTAGGCCATCTGCGCCCCTATTGGCAGATTTTTAACTCGTTGCGAGCAATTCAGACATTATTTTTGTCCTTAGAACTGGAAATGAGTCATTTTTCTGGACTGGTCACTTGAATGTGGCTCATGTGAAGAATAAAAAGACTTTTTTTGAAATAAAAAATAAGACAAAATACTTGATTAGCTTTCATTTTTTTGCAGTGTGGATGAACAAGAACTCAACGTACCATGTTTCTGCAAGATTAACAGTGTAAGTTTTATAAAGACCCACAAAAAATCCTTCCACAAAAACAGAAAACCAAAAATATTGACTTGTTCTTATTTTGATATTTGCAACATAAGCGTTCAAAATGAAATGTGGGCTGTTTCTCTCCCCATTGCTTTGTTAGTTGGTTTTTATTAGTGTGTGTTGATTTTTGTTTTCTTTAATTCAAAAGAAAAATCAATAAATAAATCCTGGTGGTCTCAGAGACCAGTACATGTTAAATTGCAGGTCTGAGCTTTTGTTTAAAGCCTGAAAAAGAAGTTGCAGCCAAGACTTATTCAAGTGTTGAAGACCTAAGAATACATTTGAACGTCACGCCATTTCTGATGATCGGATCAATATTGGCATCGGTCAATACTCAATTTCTGTTGAGTTTTCATCCCAGGATAGCTTGTGATGGCCAATAAGTGCTCCCTGCTTGACTGGCGTAATAGCTCTTTTAGAGGGTTTTTGTTTTCTAACAGGCCTGTCACTTATTTGTATATTAACCAATCACCTTAGTGTTCACATAAAGCCGGCTGTAGCCATTTAGATCATTGGTGAGACCCATTTATTTCTGTGTCTTCATTCACATTCATGTGCGCAACAGAAGAGGTACAATCTGTGAGTGGGAACTATGAGGTCACCTGAGACTAAAATCTCTCTAACTCCTACAATGTTTTACCTAAAAAGCTCAAATTTCACCCAGATGTAGATGAGGTGTAGAAGTGATGTGGAGGATGTTTTATGTCTGACATGAAGCATCTTGAAGTTAATGTTTAAAAAATTATAATGAAAAACCAAAGAGGAAAAAAGTGTTTCAGTTGCATTTATCCTGATGTGGACTTTAGCCACATGTAATAACATGATAATTTCTGGAATAAGAGATTTTAATTGTCTAAATGAGGTGTCAATGATGAATTTTGACTTTATGGTTCTACAGTTATAAGCTCTGAATATCAGTATCACATAAGAAGTGAAAAGGTTTTGACAAGTGATTTTAACATTTAAAAGCTAGACTGGATATATGATACTGGTTCACAATTTGGATCTCAGACTAACAAATTGTAGATATCTTGTATTGAGGTGAATTAAAGAAATCTGTATTCTAATTCTGCCTAGTCAAAATGTATTTAGAGATATCTTGAATGTGGACTGCAGATATCTACAATTCATTAGCAGATATCCGTAATTCACATTTTGGATAAATGAAGTAGTATTTATTGTGAATTAGAAACCCCCATACAAATGAATGGCAAAAAGTGACGTATACCGCAGAATCAAAATGACGTTGTAGATATCTGAAATGTTCTTTTTGACTGGGCCAAACTAAATTAATTATGTCTGCATTGCATGTCCAGTGTATTTTTTAAATGTTAAAATCCCTTGCCATAAAAAGGTTGTATCAGGACACCTCTAGAAATGGTGCAGAAAAGAGAAAAATGGTGCATTAAAGGTTTGAATGCAGAATTAGAAATATCTGGAGCTTAAAATGTTGTTTGCAGGTCAAAATAGTTTGACAAATAAAATCCAGATCCTGCCGTTATCCATATCGCCCCCTAACTGAAAATGTTTTCCTTGGTCAGAAGCAGATGTTTATGTTAATAATAATAATAATAATAATAATAATAATAATAACTTTATTTATAGAGCACCTTTAAAAACAACAGTTCACAAAGTGCTTTACAGCAGGGACAAAATCAACAAACAAATAAAAACAAGGAATAAAAACAACAATGATATATAGCAGTGAATAAATAAGGTAATAAAAAGGATAAAACAGCCTAAAAATTAGAGTGGAAATGATAACTGGAGCGCTCAACTCATTGAAAATAATTGAATAAATAAATAAAAACATGAAAAATTAAAATAAACACTTCAGAAAACTGATCACTTATTATCTGGTATCAAGTCTAGAGATGATGGAACAAGGGTGTTTGAGCACATTTAGAAGCTGAAGAGTAAACTTTCATTTCTCTCTCCATTTGTGTTACTTAAACAACCGGAAGCAACTTTTACTCCCAAAAATGCACTTACACATCTTCAGGTTCCTACATGTACACAAACACTGCTGGAGTCATCCAAGGAATGCTAAATATTTACCTCTCCAGTCAGCCAGGATGGCATTTCCACCAATCAGAGCTCTCTCTCTCTCTCTCTTTGACTGTCCATTACTTACTGCTGAAGGTTCCTCACGGCCTGTCAGGTAGAGTCGCTCTGTAGGCGAACACAACCATCTCCAATGCATCAGTTCCACCTCTGCTCCTCTTATTCCTCGTGTTGTTTCTCTGAGACAGTAAACAGGTGCTTCTCCTCCGGGGAGTAAACACTCCAACATGTTATGCAGTCACTCCCTGCTTGATGTAAACAAGAGGACGACACTCCAAAGGCCTCTTCAATGCATCCCTACTAGAAAACTGATGAAAAAACAGAAAGGCTCCTCGAGGTGACCAACTGAAAAACAGCCATTAAAGCGAAGAGTTTTCGTGCTGCTAAAACTCGGATGTGTTTCAACGCTCTCCAAACAGCTTTAACCTCCTGATAGATGTGCATAAAATAAACAATTTAGATGCAAAGAAGTGCCAAGCAGGGAGCAGTCTCCTGCTGAGTTACATTTCCC
>RPOG01004475.1:0-44220 GCA_008086565.1 Thalassoma bifasciatum | reverse complement strand
ACACACACACACACACACACACACACACACACACACACACGTTCCGTAGGGGTAACCTGCAGAAGAATCATTGCCGGTGTCCCCTCTGGCTAGCTCGCCCGGCCCGGGGCCCTTCGCTTCGTTTTTCGGTTCACACACACACACACACACTCGCGCTCTCTCACCCCCCCCCTCTCTCTCTGTGTACACCCGGTTAAACATATAGTTAAACATCTCTCTCTCTCTCACACACACACACATACACACATTCAGGGACAGTTTTAGATGATGTGAAAAAATGTGACCTTTGACAGCCATGACAGAAGTTGTCATGACTTAAAAATGAATTCAGGGTTCATTCTGAAGCCATAAACTGAATTTATTACACATTTATAAGTTAAAATATTAACTTTTAAAGACTTAACTGCCTAAACTACTGAGTGATATTTATACTCACTGTGAGCTATCACAAAGCCATCACTATAATCACTGTGTTTGAACTTAAGTTCAAACTTCAGTCATTAGAACAGATCAGTCTGGAGAAATGGGAAAGGGGCTCTGAAACAGTGACAAAGTTATATGATAATTAAAAACAGCCCAGAGAGGCTGATCACCAGAAAGAAAGATAAGCAGAGGTTTACCTCTCTGTGAGAGACGAAAAATTGTTCCGCAGTTTCAGAATTATGTTCTACAGAACAAAAAGACAAAGAATGAACGGATTTAATCATTAGCAGAACATAATACCATTAAAAGATTAAGATAAACTGGAAAAACCTCTGAATAACAGGGACAAGGACCAAAACGAAGACTGGGTGGAAAAGATTTTTCAAACTTCACCTTCATGCATTTACATCCATGGATGAAGTTTATAACTGTTAACAACAGGGCTCCTGGTCTCTGTTGTTAACACAGATTCTTTCATTAAAGCACAGGTTCTGTCATTAAAGCCTGGTGTATTCCTCTCTGTCTACCTGCTGCACTCTCAGCCATAGGTCTGTGAAGCTTTTTCTAATGCAGAAGCCAGTTGCCTGATGTGGGCCGCCTCCAAAGATGTGACTGTGCCGAAACACACTGGAAGCTCTGTGATTGGTCCACTGGGATTGTGTTTCTCATACTGTCATGATTTCTGGAATGAATTCACGTGGGCTTTACATTTTATCTCCTCCGACATCTCTTCTCTATCCTCCTGAGTCATAGCTGCTGTATGATAAAGGAGACATGCATCAGCTTCAATATATGCAGAAAGTTACTTTAAAAAAGCAAGCAGACAGTATAGCAAGATCGATTATAGGTGACATTACCATCAGCAATGCAAAGTGACAAGGACTATGCAAACATGTCAACAAAGAGCTCACAACTGCATCGGCCTCTACAGGCACGCAGGCTTCTACTCCAGTAAAGGGCTGTGAAGGACTACACTGCAAGCTACAGCGCTGGCGTAAACAGACATTTTAAAGGGCAGGGACAAAAGGAAAACAAAGGCACCTACAGAATGCATTTTGGCTCCCAAAAGAGAGCACTTTCATTTTGGTTACAACAGCACTTTAGAACTTATTCTTGCTCCCAGATTGGTGGGGTTCGCAAACAAGGAGGGCACTTTAGCATGTGCTTTGGTTCCCCAGAAGGCACTTAAGTGCAAGACCATAGACTGTATATAGAATGGACAGCGTGGCTCCGGCTGTCACTATTCTACCATTTTGAAGCCAAAAAACTTGTTACTCGTCACATGAGGACCCATGTGGTTGGCCACCAAACTCAGAAGAAGCTGTATTTGTGTGGGGTTCTCCAGTCCGCTCATCTTTCTTAAAGGTGGGGTCTGCAGGAGTTTTATTGTTTTACATTTTACTGTTTACCCGACATCCGAACTGGCTTCTTCTCCATGGCTCTGTGCCAGCAGCTCCAACTATAGCCAATAGGAGTAGCTATTGCTGTGGCCCAGCAAGCACATGTAGCATCATTATTTCTTCTGTATTTCCACACGTTCCACTGAGCAGTACCACTACAAACCATAAGGTAGTGTTGCTGTAGTTACTTGATACTTAGCTCTAGTGAGACTGGAAGAAGAATTAACAGTGGCAGTGGTTCAGCAACAGTATATGCCCAAAGACAGAGGTCAGCTGACCACCTGAATATACTGAATAACCAGGTTATTCCATCAATGGGTTTTTCTTCCCTAATGACACAGGCATATGTCAATATGGCACTGCCAAGTTTCGTGGAGCTCAAATTGTGAAAGAGTAGTTCAGGGAGCATGAGACATCATTTTCACACATGGATTGGCCTCCACAGAGTCCAGACCTTAACCCCATTGAGAATCTTTGAGATGTGCTGGAGAAGACTTGGTGCAATGGTCAGACTCTCCCATCATCAGGTCGAGCTCTCTGTGAAAAATTAATGCAATACTAGATGGAAATAAATCCTGTGACATTGCAGAGGCTTATCAAAGCAATGCCACAGTGAACGCGCGCTGTAATCTAACGTAAAAGCAGTCCAACAAAACTCTAGTGTGTGTGACCTTTTGGTGACGACTTCTTTTTTTTGGCCAGGCAGTGTTATCAACACAGTACACATTACGCAGTAATCTGTGACAGTACAGTCCCATGTTTTGAGGTTAAGGATCCATGCAGATAGAGTGCTTATAGATCTGTGCAGTGTTAAGACACACTCACTCAGTTCGTGTTCACTGAGCACTGATTTCAGACGCAAAGACATTAAGACTTGTCTCTTCTTCAGATCATTGTGTGATGAGCCTTAGTTCAGAGCTGGACCTCAGGGGCACGATGAAAATAACGTTACTGAGGCTATACTGACACAGAGAGAGCGACTTTGAACACATCTTCATACAGAGGTTATTTGATCATTGCTGGAAAGAACATTCAGTTTCTGTGTAAGGTTTCTGTTACAGAGGTCAGAACCAAACACACTAGACAACCAATGGTAAAAGATAAGTTACAAAACTATGAGTAAAATGTGAAAGAGTTTTAAATCTGTATTAACCACAGTCTTCTTTTGAACAATGTGTTGACTACATAAGCCAAGGCTCCATGAAGTATGACTGATAGGAGTTGGTTCTTCGTAGTGTAGCTGTCAATCAGGCTGTAATGTCAGCAACAAAATCCTTGATGGACCAAAGCGTGTCCACTAAAAGTTCTTCTATGTTTTCCCCGACAGGCTAGGAAAATTATACCGTCAAAATTTGCAGAAATTACTCCTACAGAGAGGAAGATGATACTTAACCACAAACAGTCTTCTCATAACTCTGCGTCATCACAGGGTGAGTGAGTCAGATGATAAACTTTACCCTGTTCAAACAACACTTCATGAATTATCATAATGACTTATTGATTTGGAGTACTGATTTAAAATTTGGAGTAGAAGACACATATTCATTACAGCTGATCGGAGCAACTACTGCATTGTATACATGAGTCTGAATGTGGTGTATCTGTTTTGGATTTTTGGTGTTATTGTTGTTGTTGTTGTTATCATCTGTATTTTACGGTGGCCGGGAGGGGCAAAACAAAATGACAAATTGTGAAACACTCTTACAATGGTTAAGACAAATTTACATTTTAGAAAACAATTTTACATCCACTAAACAAAATTAAATTACCATAACACATTTACAAGTCCTGAAACAAATTTACCTTTCGGAAAACAAATTAACAAGACGTGAAACACTTTTACAAACGCTGAAACAAATTTACAAGTGGCGAAACACTTTTACAAGCTCAAGCATTAACCGGAAAGGGAATGTACCAACTCCCGGGATGAACCGGATGTGATAACGGGGAGCGGCAGTCACCCAAGATGGACGGCGTCCAGGGTATTTAAAAACTCCAAAGACCGACCACACGAAAAACAAAACCGCGTTAAGCACATAATATGCTGTCCACAGAACGGACAAAACTTCACCTGATCGCTGTCCATCTTGGATGACCTCCAACAAACACTATTGGCCTATTTGCCACTCCCCGTTATCACATCCGGTTCATCCCGGGAGTTGGTACATTCCCTTTCCAGTTAATGCTTGAGCTTGTAAAAGTGTTTCGCCACTTGTAAATTTGTTTCAGCGTTTGTAAAAGTGTTTCACGTCTTGTTAATTTGTTTTCCGAAAGGTAAATTTGTTTCAGAACTTGTAAATGTGTTATGGTAATTTAATTTTTGTTTAGTGAATGTAAATTTTTTTTCTAAAATGTAAATTTGTCTCAACCATTGTAAAAGTGTTTCACAATTTGTAATTTTGTTCTGCCCTTCCCGGCCACCGTAGTATTTGTCAATCTCTCTCTCTCTCTCTCTCTCTAGCCCAACACAGTGTCAGCAGACGTCTGTCTAGCATGAATCCAGTTCAGCTGGAGGTTTCCGTCTGGAAGGAAGTTTCTTCTTCCCACAGTAACTTACTAAACGCTACAAAGGGCTCTATACTCACAGTGGGTTAGGTGAGATCAGCAGAGGGGTGAGGTGAGAGTCGAGGGCATAAACTGTATAATACAGTAAATAGATGTAGAATAGAGGATGTTATCCATTTGTTCCAGAAACTAAGTTTTTTGATTTCAGGTAAATATTCCGGTCTTAAGCCTCTTTCCATGTGGCTGCATGGTGCTGAACTGTTGGTTAAGTCATCCGTGCTCATAAATGGGCAAAACTTAAAAATTTCACGACTTCAGAAGTAACAGGTTATAAATCGAGTCACATTCGTACATTGGGCCTCATTCACGAATAAATGCGTAGAAACGTTCGCACTCTCCGCACGAAATGAGAAAATACGCAAAATCACCGTCGGATTCATGACACGTGCGGACCAGTCATCTTTGTTCGCACCACCGTGCGTAAATTAGTGCATTAGAATCATTCTAAATCCACAGGCGCGCTCCCGCATCCTGAAATTAGAATAAACCACGCCTCAATTCATCCATATAAGGACATCTGTTCAGAGGTTCAGAAGGAGGAGCGGTCTTCCTTTACGTCCGTGTTGCCAGTGTCAACCTCACAGCTCGTTCTCTCGGTGTCTCAGAGACTCGTCTGCAGACGCTAGTCCTGACCGGAGAGGAGATAAATGATCAGCTGATTCTCCTGGTGCTGTGAGGGAGATCGTACCGTGTATCCGTAACATAAACGACACATTAAAACAGCTGCTGGATATTTTTGCAAACAGGTAAATGAATCTGAGTGAACAGCTGAGCTGTGTGTGCGTCATTCGCTCAGAAAATGTTTGAAATCATCAGAAGACGCCAATTATTTTACGTCTTCATTCAGTTTGCACAACTTTATGAAACTGTCAGAACAGTCGATGATTTAATCAACATAAAGTAATGTGACATTTTGATATGCACATGATTATATTTTTAATCTAAACTAGGTATTTTATTCCAGATTCAATATTAAAAGCAATGATTAGGACAAAAATGTTTCCGTTTCATGGTTATTTAATAAATTTAGCCAATGCACAGTTTTTAATTAATGAATTCTATTTAAGGCTCTTTTATTTTACTGAAAGTAGTTTTAAAATGTTATGTTTTTATTGAAAAGAGTCTGTGTTTTTGGTTTTTCAGGAGTCTTATCATTCATTATTTGTGCGTACGCATGGTCTGAGGAGGTTCTAAATTTGTTCGCAAAGTAAGAAGAAATTCAGGTAAGAAAACTTTGATGAATCACAGGTTTGTGCGTCAAACGTTCGTAAGCATGGTTTAGGCACGAATTTGTGCGTACGAACGTTTTGTGAATGAGGCCCATTGTGAGCTGATAGAAACCCTGTTTCTCTAGCCGCCATTGTGCAGCCAGAGTCTGCGCAGTAGAGAATTTCTGGTGAAGCCAAGTAAAAAAGAGAAATAAAAATATTTATTTCTTCATCTTCAGAAGGTTTAGTCTCCTTTTGGCTCTTTCCCGAAGTTTCTTATATCCCCGATAAAAACTACTCACAAACGGCAGCTGTCAACTATCGTAAAACGAAACTTATATCGCGGTTTTTAACGTCCAGTAACTAATGAGAAACTAACTTCTCAAAGAAAAACACCTGAACACCATGCAGCCAGATGACATCATCATACCACCTTAGCGTAAGGATGAGAGAAACGTTTCTATGACGTATCGTAATTTTTTCTAAGCTTTCTCAGCTCATATCTGGAATACATGGGGAGGCGGGGCTTATGACCTATACTGCAGCCAGACACCAGGGGGCGGGGCATCTGCTGGAGGCTTCAGTTTGAGCCGAGCGTTGTTACATCCACTCATTATACAGTCAATGGTAACACCCAGTAGTAATCAAAACCTTAAAGACACTGTGAGGACCATCACCGTCGCCCACTGTTGTAAAGATGTGACTCTTATCAAATTGTGTAGTCCTTATGTAGCAAATGGAATGAGATATTCTGTTCAACGAAACTTCTCTGTGTTCAAGACAACTTTTTCCAGGATGCAAAGCAACAAGTTAATGTGTTAACTTGCAGTTTGAAATGGGACAACAAGCAAACTTTGTAAACTCAGTTCTCTGGAGTAGTGTAAAATTAGTGAATCCTGGTTATGTCCTACCAGTGCTCATCTACCAATTCCAACCTCACCAAGCAGAGCAAACATAACCTGGCTCTTCATTTTATCAATAGACTCTAAGGTTTAAACAGACACTGTAGAATAACTGCAGCATGTGTGTTGGAATGAACATTATTCCAAACAGCTTAATTCATGTGTGTCCTTTTCTCCATGTTGTGCTTTCATATTTATTGCCTTTTTACAGTATCAGTGTCCTCTCATGTGTCACAGATTAGAGTTAGAGACATAGTTTATCTGCACTGAACTCTGCTCCTGGTTCATAATCTACAGACACTCTGATCATACCCATTGTATGTACAACTCCAGAGCTTAAAAACATTTTAACACTGAACACACCAACAGTACATAGACACACCACAACACACACAAACACCCACACTGATAACACTTTACACTGACACGAAAACAGTTCAGCTCTACTTTTAATTCCTACACTCTGCATGAGCTGTGACTGTATTAGTGTGTAAGAGTGTGTTCATGTGTGTGTGTGTGTGTGTCTGAGTGAGTGTTTGTGTGTCACACTGATAAGAACAAAGTTAGCCCTACTTTTCCTGGACACTGCTAATAGGATTCCCCCGACATCCTCCTCCTCCTCCCCCTCCTTTAAGAGAGCACTGCTCAATCCACTGCTCAACGCATACACACACACACACACACACACACGCAAACATCCCCATACGCACAAATACGCTACATAGAAAACGCTCACACATGCAGACACATGTGCCTACACTCACAAACAGAGACATCAGCTGTAACCTTACCTGTGTGTCCTGGTGTCCTGGTGTCCTCAATGCTGCAGCAACGTGCCTCAGGTTGCTGTGGTAACCTTCTTTTCTCTCTACCTTCTCCTCCTTGTGTCTCTATCTCTCTCTCTGCTGTAAAGAAAGCTTGTTTTATCCTCCTCTACCTCCTCTCTGTGCATTAACACTTGTTGTCTGCAGCCGGCTCATCGTGGATTTACAGACTCCGCTTCTCCTCTTCCAACTCCTCCTCTTCCTCCTCCTCCCGCTCCTCCTCTTCCTGTTCCTCAGCACTTCTGTTCATCCTCCTTACACATCCCTTTCCACGCCTCTGAGATCCATCAATCAGCTGATTTTGCTGTCTTCTTAGATTCCTATGAGCCAATCCCATCTTCTGCGGTCTGCAAACCCTTCTCCTTCCAGCCAATCAGAGTAAGCCCTGACAGATGGAAGTAAATCTAATAAGATGGTAATGTTGTGGCTGAGGGGTCAGCTGAACAGCTCAAAGACCATCTTCTGACTGTCTGTGTACAGATAATTGTCTGTAATAAGAGAGAAAAAAAGTCCAGCAACTGTGGGCATGGAGTTGTCTGTAATAACACAGCAAAAAGTACCAGTGTCTGTATCTGTACTAACACTGAGACAGTCCAGTGTATGTGGATATATAACTGTCTGTAATAACACAAAGATGGTCCAGTTACCAGTTAAGATATGTGTCTGAATCAACACTAAGTACAAAGTCAGCCTGATGTCAGTGGTCAGTTAAAACATCTTTAAAATACAAATTGGTGCAATACGTCTGTGGAAAGATAAATGTCTGCAATAAAAATATGATAGTCCAGTGTCTGTGGATAGATGGTTATCTGTTATAACACAGGGAAATGGTCCAATGTTTGTGGACTGATGATTGTCCGTTATAACACCCAAACAGTCCAGTGTATGTGGACAGATTATGTCTCTGACAATGGTAAGGCTTTCTAGCCTCTTTGGATGGATCAACGTCTGTAAGAACACAGAGATAGTCCAGTGTCTGTGGTTTGATACATGTATGTAATAACACAAACACAAAAAGTCAGCCTGATGTCAGTGGCCGACTTAATTGTCTTTAAAATGCAGAGACAGTGCAGTGTCTGTAGATACAGTTGTACTCAAAAGTTTACATATCTTAGCAGAATTGATGACTTTTTGGGCTTTTCCCTGAGAATATGAATGATATCACAAAACCCACTTTATTCTGCTGTAGCCAATGGCAGGTCGACTTAGCCTTGTGTTTTAGATCATGGTCATGTTGGAATGTCCAAGCACGTCCCATAGACAGCTTCTGGGCTGATAAGTTTAAATTTACCCCCTGTATTTTCTGATAACATGCTGCATTCATCCTTCCATCAATTTTGACTGATTTTTTGTGTCTTTGTAGTTGAAATGTAACATTTATGGTTGTGACCAAAAAGTTCAATTTTGGTCTCATCACTCCAAATTACTTTGTTCCAGAATTTTTGAGGCTTGTCTCTGTGCTGTTTAGCGCATTGTAAGGGGGATAGAAACGGCTTTCTTCCACAACAAAAAAACTCCTTGGAAAAATATTTTTTCAGAGAATCCTGTATCTCAGCTGAAGTTATTTGTTGTTGTTGTTGTTTTTCTTTTTTTTTTTTTTTTTTTTTTTTTTTTTTTTTTTTTTAAAAAAAAAAAAAAAAAAAAAAAAAAAAAAAAAAAAAAAAAAAAAAAAAAAAAAAAAAAAGCATCCCTAACAATTTTGTTGGTCTACCTGACCGTGGGTTGGTTTTAACAGAATCCCTCATTTTCCACTTCCGTATTAGAGTTTCGACACTACTTATTGGCATCCTCAGTTCCTTGGATATCTTTTTACATCCCATTCTTGTTTTACACAGTTGGATTACCTTTTCCCGCAAATCCTTTGACAATTCTTTGGCTATGACTCAAAATCCAAAAACGTCAGTGCAGCACTGGATGAAAGATGCAAGCGTCAGTCAGGAGCTCAGAAACTCACTGACTGATGGTTACTTTCAGTAGACATTCAAACCCATTTGTGTCAACTTATGTGCATGTTATGAAGCCAAAACCACCAGGGTATTTTAACTTTTGATCGGGCTCATTTTGGAAGTTTCTGTGGTCAATATGATTTAAAAAGGGTAAACAGTCGTTTGTTAATAAATAGCTTCACACAAGCACTAACAATGAGTGAAAGAAAAGATTTTGTGTTGTTATTCATATTCTCTGAAAAATGGCCAAGAAATCATAAATTCTGCAAGGGGGTGTAAACTTTTGGGCACAACTGTAACTGTCTGTAATGACACAGAAACAGTGCAGTGTCTGTGAACGGAAAATGACCTGTAACTATTACAGAGTTAATCATTAAGAGAAAGACTTACCATGTTAGCACGAGCCCAGTTTGTTGATTGGCCTGTTTGATACTTTTCTGCAAAGGTATTTTCATGTATCAGGGTTTTTACTTGCAGAGTGGCCAGTTTGATAAGCTTTACCATACTTCATTTGTCACATGTTTCTGGTCTAATAGATCTTCAGTCACGGACGTTTTCATTTATGTTAACAACAGTGTAGTAGCACCACAAAGTCTGTGACAGAGATGTTATCTAGGAGTCTAAGATTACAGGCTGTGCTCTTCTTATTGTTGTCTGTTTTGTTGTTGCTGCTGTCTGCTGTCATTCAGCTCATAGCAATGAATCCACGGCCTTTTACCCTGAGACACTGAGGATGAAGTGTGATGATGACGATACATATGAGTCTACACTCAGAGGTCGGTTCCTGTTTGCATCAAGGTCTTCATACTGATGTGTGTTTACACTGCAGTAACCTGACACAGAGACTAAAGCGTTGGATCAGTTTACATAAAGCTGGACCCCTCCACACTCACTTTATACCCACTAAAGCCTCCCCAACACTACAATCCTTCCATCCCTGTTTGGTCTAGTTCACTTACCCACAATCCTCCATTCCCTAAACATACCCCCTCTGCTGTCAGGACTGTATGGGGAGATTTTGCACCACAACAAACATTCCGTCTGCATGCTGAAGCAAGCACCCATATGGGCAGTGTGTATGTGTGTGTGTGTGTGTGTGTGTGTTCGTGTCCGTGTGAGGGAGAGGAAAGGAGAGAGAGGGTCTGTATTTGTAAGTGTGTTCTGCAATACCACAGATCCTGGGGGCGGGGTCAGGCAGGACAGCTGATGACAGGAAGTCTGAGAAGAGAGAAGAAAAATAGTTTCAGCCCAAAAGCAACAAACAAACTAACAAACAAAACAAAAACTAGTCGGTGCAGTTTTGTTATTTCGCGTCACAGTGAAAACAATTCATGAGCAAACAGCTGAAAATGTGTCATGAATGTGCTATTTAATTTGCACCTTATGGAATCATTATGTTAAGAAAATACATAGTATCGGGTTTTCAGTTGAGTCTGGTCTCTGTGTCTGTTGCTGATGTGAGCAGATACAGATGCAGAACATTCTGTTCATAATGGGACCATCTGTCTGTTTATTACTATAAACAAGAGAAATGAATTAATGCACATAGTCCATCTAACCTCTATCTGCAGGTATCTATTGCTGCACCTAAGTTGTGGAAAGAGCTTCACCTCCACATCAGACAAGCCTCCTCACTGTTGTCTAAAGAACTTTTCTCAAAACCCATTTTTATTCCTTGGCTTAACCCTACATAAGACTCTGTTCTGTTTTACTGATTTGTGGTTGGTTTTAATAAATGTTTTTACTGTTCTTAAATTGTTTTAAGACCAATGAAACAATTATTTCAGTGTTCAGTGAGTCAAAAAAGTTTTCAAAAATTCACAACTTAATCATTTCAGTCAAAATATTCACTGTGAACTTAAAGGTAGGGTCTGCAGGATCTTCTCTTAAAAATCCTGCTCAATGGTCATCTCTGGGCCTCTATACATGTGTGTCAGTGTCTGTGTCTGCCTCAACCTTTCTCTGCCTGTTTGTTGGTGGTTTGGTTGACTCTGGATGTTTCTGGGTAGAGATTAGGCTTGGTGACCCCAGCCAGTGATCACAGCACGCCCAGTGCACAGGTGTTGGTAATAGCAAGTGAGAGAAGCTACAGTAGTGGCCATAACACAGAGAAAGAATGATACAATAATTTCAGGATACCTCATTTACCTGCAGAAAGTCAGGTGCATGACTCTTGAGTCTCTTCTACATAGAAACGTGATGCTGCAAGTGTTTGCTGGGCTGGTGAGTATGTTCACGGCGTTATGGTGAGGAGGACAGTCGGAGGCAGTGGGCATGTGCTGCAGCTGGCACTAAGCCACAGAGGAGGAGCCAGTCCGGATGTTGTGTTTACAAGCTGTGACGAAAATTCCAGCAAAACCTACCTTAAAAGCAGCTGGAGGTTTAAGGTATCACAACCTTTTCTCCCTGCAGGTCTCATTCCAACAAACACTCATGTACTTCTTCAAAGAGGACCTCAGTTAGGAAATGAGGGCTTTCTCCTGCTTATGTGTGTATGTATGAAGTCACTGTGTGCCAGCTCTTATGACTTTGATATGAGAGTAGTATTGCTGAACCCCAGTCTGATATAAACTCACCTCTGTGCTTTAGAGTTCCATTGTGAAAAACACTCAAATCAACCACAGCGTTCATCTGTCATCATCATGACACTACTTAATACTCTACTTCAGCGCGACTGCACACTGCAGCCACACAGTTAACTGAGTCACTGAGTCTTTTTCATGTGATACGTCACATAGGTACACAAATAAATACAGATAAACAACAATGACAGACCATAATAAAAACTACATTAGTAACCTACTCTCCGTTAGTGTTCCCGATTAACCCCAACAAGGAGTGTTCAAATCTTTGAAAAGTATCAGGAACTAAACATTATGTACATTATTTACATTATTAAAAATTTCTATCGTTTGAAGCTATGAACCATTCAAATCTTTCCAAATTAGTTATAAAAAATGAGCACATGATTCCAGCCCGTGATGAATAAATAAAATAAAATAAAATAAAAAATTAAATAGTTTTGGGGGGTTTTTTTATGTTCAATGTAAGAGTCAGCTGATACAGTTTCAGGATCAATAGATAATTTGGTGTTGCCTGCTGCAGCTCTAGACCTCACTTGACCTGACTTCCTAGAACAAAGCACAAATCAATACACTTGAATCGTAAGAACGGTTTTCTGTGTTAAAATGTTTGATTCTTAGACCCTGCTGCCTCATTCCTGCTCATTTTTTGCCTGTTTTCTGCTTAAGTGTGACACTTCTGTCACGAAGAGTCATCAAGGGCTGCAGCTCGACCTCCACATCCCTCGTCCTGATGCAGACACATCAGCAAAGAACACTCAGCCCAGTCCGTTCAAACGACCACATTTGCACTTCGAGCCGTAAAACTGAAAAATGAACATATTGTCTGCTGGTGCACTTTGTTTAAGTTTGAGTAAAGAGGGGATATTCGACACAAAGATCCCCTTCTGCTGCTCTTCTGTACGCGCTGATAACCGCTGTCCTCCAAGAGCAGCCCGCACGCCTGAACCCCAGTCAGAAATACACCACTTTACTGAATCCACCGCTTGTTCTCTGCAGAAAATACAGTCACATGTGTGTCCTGAGGCTTTTACACACAATGAGGTCTCACTGAACATAACGGCGTGTACATGAGTGACTCAGAATCACTGCTTGAACTAAAATTAGGACTTTTCTAAGAGCCAGCCCCGCTCCTGGTAAGCGCTCAGCGGGAGGAGCGCCGTTTGAAGAGACAATCGTTAACAGATGGAGGTTTGTAAAGCAAGTAACGTGATGGAAAGAAATTGGTGTTCGATGCCCTTATTCCCAAGCCGAATTTATAACGAGAGATTTTAATGTGAGATGAAGTCGAGTTGTCTTGGGGAATTTGCAGAACTCGGTTTATGTCGAAGAAGAATCTAAAATGAGCTTTTTCCATAAGGGAGACTCGCTGAGTGATGACTTACCCTTTCTCGGGGATGATGTGGAGCGGGTTGTGTGCCCTCTTGTGTCCCCCTGTGAGCTCTGGCTGATACCGAGGTGGGCTCTGACTGTGCTGGTGTTTCCGTTATTCGGTAACGGTCCCGCTGAGATGCACAGTATGTAAGTTATTTGGCAGAGTGACAGCTTTCTGAGTTACTGTTCATGCCGGTAACGGTGTCAGAGCAGCAGGGAGTGAAGTGCTCGCAGTGTCCTGGAGCCCGTGGACTGACTCTAGCACTGTACCCCCTTCCCTGATGGTCCGGTGGTCCCCGGGTGGACTCCAGTTTTGGTCTTGTCTGGTCCTTATTTTACGGCGGGCTGCTTCGCATTAGTTTACCTTCTCCACGGCGACTCCAACTTCCGCGTCGCTGTGGTGACGTAACGACAACGTAAGGAGACGTAAGACCGTACTGACCTGAACACACTATTACACACGCACACACAGACACACACATACAAACAAACAAGCACACACAAGAAAACTCAGACTTACACACTTTATAATGTGCCGTTAGACCCATGTTATTAAAATGTGGACTCTAGCTGGAGTTCTGCATGAAATTGTCATAAAATGTGTTCAGATTCTCATTTGAGTCACAACAACGGACAGTCTGGTTAAACTAGAACCACACAAACTATGATCTGTTTACATGTTTTCATTGAACACACCATAACAACAGGTCCAATAATTAGCTGTAAAAGGATGTGAATTGGATTCAATCACTGACCCTCCTTTGGCAGCATTAGCCCCAACCAAACGTTGCCTCCAATTCAAACCTGATCAACCGTCAGGAACAGTTTTGGACCATTCTCCTGTACAGAACCATACCATGTCAATAATATTCTTGGAATGTCTGGAAAGACTGACAGCTTGGTTCGTTTCAATTCAGTTCAGTTCAGCTCTTTATTGTCCCTGGAAGGGAAATTAGATTTGCAGCAGTGAATATAAAAGACACAACAGTTGGACAGACATAGGACAACACAACCTGATGAAAATAAAACCAATAAAATATGAAAAATCTCACCATTCCTCTGAAAAGGTACGGTATTAACAGGTTAAAACAATAAACATAAAGTGCAGTCCCTCTGCTTGAAAGTGCAGTCAAGGGTTTAAGAAGATTGCACTAGCAACATAAGATAATTTCTATCTGTTTGTCTTAGTTCTGGCTAGCCGACATGAGGGGAGAAGACCAAATTGTTTGAAGAAAGAGTGGTCAGAGCTGGACAAAACAGACTTTGTTTGCTGGATGACTTGCCTATTCCGGATTTCTGTCAATTATTATTATTTCATAAAGGCTTAGCCCTCTTGATTTAACATCTGACCTCTTTCTTTGCTTCTGCTTTCTCCGCAGCCCCACCATGCAGCAAAGTCTCATGTTTCCTGTGCAGAGTATCCATCAGTGCTTTATTTAGCCAGGCTTTGCTATTTTAGTTTACCTTGACACATTTTGTGGGGACAATTGAGTCTTTTAGATGAAGAATGTAAGAGAAGATCACATCAACTCTCTCATGAAAATCAGCAGAATTCTCATTAAAATTATTCCAGTCTGTGCATTCAAGCACCCCCCTGAGTTCCTCAATAGCACTCTCAGTCCACATTTCCCTCTGTTCTCATAACTACTTAACCTCTTTTAAGGAGAGGTTTGTAGATGGGGAGAAATAAGATGGTGTTGTGATTGTATTTTCATCAGAGTGATGCCACAGCATCCCAGTCGGCCTGAGATCAGAACTCTGACTGGGCCTCTACATATTTAGGAGCCAAGCCTAAGACAGCGAAGGCCCTCTAGAAACCCCAGAGGTGATTATCTTTCTTTCTTTAATGTATTAAACCTTAAATTGAGTGCCTTCAGCTTGAAATAGACATAAATGCATCTCACCAAAAATTTCAGCCCCATGTAAAATTTGATGACTGCAGTGTTTTCATGCTGAGAAATCAGCCTGTAACTCAAGGGGTGTAGCCACAGACGAAAGCTTAGGTCGACAATTCTTCTGACAACAGTCAAACCTGAATAACTCTCATGTTCATTGGTGGAAATGCATTTGCATGTTCAGTGTCACAGCCTGAGTATTTCTATGGGTTTTTTTTTAAAACCTTGAAGCACAGCGCTCCTTTTTGTCTAAAGGATGTCATGTGTTCTACTCCATGGTGATTAAGGACGCAGTCACACTGGCCATCTGTGCCGTGCACAAGCATGCTTTAAGCCTGAGGTCCAGCTCTTTGGCCAGTGTGATCGCAAATGAACTGTGCTCAGGCTCAATCCACTTCTCTGCTTTAGCACGCGTCAGAGAGGTGTGCTTCAGCATGGTTCCCTTTATGTAGAGCTCAAGCACGCTGAAGCAGCAAGGGCATGGTGCATAATCCATGCTACTGCTCACCTGACATTCATTTTCAACAGTTGTGGGGGTGTTAGAGAGCTGTGTCGGTCTAAAACGACTCAAGTCAAAAAGTCACTACTAAACAGCTGTTTCATGATCAGAATCAGAATCAGCTTTAATCACCAGGTATGCTTGAACATACAAAGAATTTGTTATGGTATACTGTGCTCTCTCTATCAAGGTAAGGCATAAAAGGTAAAATGATAATTATTATAATTTAAAAAATTGCATATAGAACATTATCAACAACTATAAACAAAAGAATAGCAAATTGACAAGACTAGTATTTACAGGCTAAAAAAATATGATAATGGTGCAGTGGGGTGTAGAGCAAGGATGCCAATATTAAATGAGGTAGTTGATAAGTTGCATAGTGGGTTAAAAAGAGTGTACGTTCTGCTGTTACATTAAAAATCTATGTGTTTATACACAGTACTGTTCCAGGTTCCAGGTTCTGGAAAGCAGAAAAAAGCCGAAAAGCAGAAAAAGCAGAGTAAAGAGGGGACACCTCCTCGTCAAAGGAGGATGTCCCTTACTCTTGGAAAGAGAGAGCAGGAGCAGGAGAAGGAGGACATCCCTTGTCTAAAGATGACACTATTGTGGTTTAGTGCTGATCAGGGTGACAGCCTGAGGGAAGAAACTCTTCTTATGTCTGGTTGTTATAGCTCACAGTGATCTGTAGCGCTTGCCGGAGGGGAGGAGCTTGAAGAGTTTGTGTCCAGGGTGTGAGGGGTCTGCAGCGATGCCTCCTTCCCGTTTCCTGGCCCTGGAACGGTACAGGCCCTGGATGGGGGGCAGGTTGACACCAATGATTTTTTCTGCAGTCCTTATGGTCCGTTACAGTCTGTGTTTGTCCAGTTTTGTGGCAGATCCAAACCAGACAGTGATGGAGGTACATATAACAGACTGCATGATGGAGGTGTAGAAGATGATCAGCAGCTCCTGGGGCAGGTTGAACTTCCTGAGCTAACACAGGAAGAACAACCTCTGCTGGGCCTTTTCCCTGATGGAGTCTATGTGGGGGGTCCACTTCAGATCACTGGAGATGGTGGATGCCAGGAGCTTGAAGGTGTCCACAGTACTCACAGTGCTGTTCAGAATGGTAAGGGGGTGAGAGGAGGGGGTTTCCCCTAATGTCCACTGTCATGTCCACCGTCTTGAGCGGGTTCAGCTCCAGATGGTTCTGACTACACCAGAGAGCCAGCTGTTCCACCTCCTGTCGGTAAGCAGACTCATCTTCGCCCTGGAAGAGACCGATGACGGTGGTGTCATCTGCAAATTTCAGGAGTTTGACAGAAGGGTCCCCTGAGGTGCAGTCATTGGTGCAAATGGAGAAGACCGGTGGACATCCCTGTGGGGCTCCAGTGCTGATGGTCTGGGTGCTGGATGTGATGCTCCCCAGCCTCACCTGCTGTCTCCCATCAGTCAAGAAGTTAGTGGTCCGCTGACAGGTGTAGGCTGGCACAGTGAACTGGGAGAGTTTCTGGTTCATGATGACGTGGGCAGGCCATGGATACATGGATAAACTCTGAGGTAAAGTCCAGTTTCTTCCAGCTGAAACAGCTGTCTAAGGTGAAGCCTCATCTTTTTTTGAAAGACTCTGAGAGGGTTTTACATGCTTTTATCTGTACTCGCTGAGACTGCTGCAACGTGTTTTTTGTTGGTGTTAGCCAGGTCTTCCTGTCTTGTCTGCAGCTGATCCAAAATGCTGCCTCTTGTCTCCTGACAGGAGCCCATAAGCATGAGCACATCACTTCTGTCTTAGCCTCACTTCATTGGCTTCCCGTCAGTTTCAAGAGTCATTTAAAGATTTTATTATTTGCTTACAAAGCATTGAATGGGCTGGCCCCAGTCTATCTCTCTGTTCTTTTAGATCCGTTTGTGCCATCTCGGTCACTGAGGTCTGCAGACCACTTGCTTCTGCTTGTGCCTAATGCCAGGTTGATGAACAGGGGGGACTGGGTCTTTGCCATTGTAGCCCCTAAACTCTGGAAGCAGCTGCCCCCACAGGTTAGGCTGGTTCCCACACTGCCTGCGTTTGAATCCTGCCTACAAACTCACCTGTATGCACGTATTCCCAAGCCCTGTATAAGAGTTTGTTTTGTGCATCGTTTTATTGTTTTTACTGTTTGCCTTGTCTAAGTGTGTCTCATTATTATTTCTTTTTCTCTTTTGTAATGATAAAGCACTTTGGTCAACTCGGTTGTTTTTAAATGTGCTCTACAAATAAAGTTGGATTGGATTGAACTGCTTCCCGGCAATGATGCTCAGGTCTGGTTCATTTTAGAGCGGTGTGACTGTGAGCTGTACTGGCCAGCTGAGGGGGGAGAGGGAGCTATCATGCTTGAGTACAGCACAGTTTGGATGGCTAGCGTTCCCAAAGTCCTTTTTTTTAACTTATAATTTTCATTTCAGGCCTGAGTTCTTATTCACACCTTCATTAAGCATCACTCATGCCATGTCCACTAATTTACGGGTATGTTTGTGGTGCCACATCAAAGTCTGATGTCTCACCATGAAACAGGAAGTCATTGTGACTCCATGTGCCTTTGCTTTAGCAACTAGACCTCATTTACGTATATATATATATTTTTTTTTTTGCTGAGGCACATCTTGATTCATATGCAGCAGGCAGATCTTGCACCAAAGGGGCCTGTTAATCACTGTAGCAACTTGAATCTCTCCTGTTATCCTGCAAAATGCCTTGATACACTACATTTCAAGCTGCCTCAGATCATAAACCCCCCTTAACCTGACTTCACAGCTGGGATGAAGTTTTGATTTTGGTGTGCTGTGCCCTTTTTCTCCTTCTAAACAACTCTGCTTTGGTTTCACCTGTTCACGGGATGCTTTTACAGTGGTGCTGAAGGCTATCCTGGTGCTCTTTGCAAGCATGCAGCCACGTTTGTTTTTATTGGACAGTAGTGTTCTCTTCTGTGGTGTCCACCCATGAACTCCTTCTTGTTCAGTGTTTTTCTTATCTTAGATTAATCAGTAGGAATGTTGCATGTGTCAGAGATCTGTGCCAAACTTTAGCTGACCCTCTACGATTCTTCTTCACCTCATTCATCCCTCTGTGTTGGGCTCTCAATGTCATCTTTACAGGACGGGCAATCCAAGAGTCAAGCAACATGGAGTATTGCAGAAATCAGGACATTGTTTTTTTTTTGTTTTTTTTAAATGACAGACATGCAAAAAAGGTGTTTCTCCTAACACAGCCTTCTCTTTCATTTTTGTATCAGATCTTGTCCAATTCAATGTGTGCAAACAACAACAACAAAACACAAACAGATAGTAGCATTCTGTCGTAACATCCATCCCATCTGGTTGGTGCTTAGAGGGACCACCTTCAGTTTTGCATCAGAACAATGACCCCAAACAAACCCCCAGGCGATATGAGGGCATCGAGTGCTTCTACAATCACCAAACTAAACCCACCTGAGATGATTTGGGATGAGTAGGACCACAGAGTGAAGGAAAAAAAAAAAAAAAAACGACTATCAAGCTCTCAGTACCTCTGGGAAGTGTCTCAAGACTCTTTAACCAGTCCTGGTGATGACATCATGAAGCTGATGAGAGCTGCCATCAAAGCAAAAAGTGCATGCTGTAAAATGTAAATCATAAGATGTATGTGTAAAAATGATGTATGCTAGTGAAATAATTCCTGAGGGCTGACAAAAACATGATGTGTTCAACTACAGTTTATGTCCAGCAGGTGGCGGCAGCTCTATATTGACAGTCAGTGAACCCCTCTGACCTGTGCATTCAGAGGGCTTTCACACTGGGAGGTTCTGGTTCCTGAACCAAATTTGTAGCAGCTAGCATGTTCAGACCGGATCAGAACCTGGATTGGTGGGTTCACATCTAGAACCCAAAAAGTTGGTTCCAGCAAGGGCACCATGACGTCATTGTTGGGCCGGTCATACTCTGTGTTAAATAAAAATAAAATGAGCAGGTAGCTGAAGAAGTCAAGAATAACAGAGAAGAAGAGTGAGCAGGCAAAATTATTGATGCCAATTTGGTTCAGAGAATTTTACTTATTTACAGTAGCGGTGTGCGACACTGCAGAATTTGGTATCAATCCAATACCAAGTAAATACAGGGCCAGTTCTGCTGATATCAATACCGAAATCGATACTGTTTACATAGAAAAGCAGCTTGTCAAAATTAACCAAGAATAATATACAACCACTGAAATTAGTGTTTCTATTCATTGGTTAAACTAAATAACTAATTTGTCAATCAGAAAATACTTGTCTGGATTAATCATTACAAAGACAAAAAATATTTAGGAAATCAGCTATGTTCTAATAATTCAGGGCATGGTACAATACATTTGTTAAACTCTGTATATTCAATATTTACGTCTTTATGTAGCTGCATATTTTAAGTTCCAGTAAATTCATTCAAAATAAGACGTTTGTATAAATTTGTTAGGGTTAGTTTGTAATGTTACTACAGAACCTTGATTGATTTCTGAAAACATCAAAACAACAAATTGTTTGGTATTCAGCTGTAAAATGACAGCAAACAAAGCTCCTCTCTGCCATCATGGAGCTGACAGTGCGCGACCAAGCATCAATACTCACAGTAGAGTAGGGATGAGGGGGAGAGGTATGAGCATTGAGTGAGAGGTGCACATAAATGAAACTGAAGCTAAAGTGTCAACCTCACCACACAAGTATTGGTCAATATTGATACTGATGCTGGTATCAGTTTATTGATATTCTAGATCAATCTACCTACCACTAATTTACAGACATGTTCATTTTACCGATTTCATTGTTTACATTTTATACTAAGAAAGACATGGACATTTTTAGTTCTAAAGCAGACATTTGTTGACTGTTATTTTTGATTGTATTGAAAAAGGGCATTGATTTGGTTAATCAAACACTTTTCTAACAAACTATCTCATGGCACTTCTCTCTCAGCCATTTTATACTGCAGAAACAGTCCACATTAACTGTCAATTGGCTGAAAATGGAGTGGAAATAAAGACATGCAAATGTACGACGGAGTATTAGGGCCACATTAAGAATTATTTAAGGCCACATTAAGATTTTTTTTTCTACTTCTTGTACAATGAGATTAAGTCGAAATTAATTATTTTACTACAAGATTTAAGTCAAAATTAGTTATTTTACTACAAGATTTAAGTCGAAATGAGTTATTTTACTACGAGATTACAGACAAAATTACTTATTTTACTACGAGAATAAAGTCGAAATGAGTTATTTTACTACGAGATTTAAGTCAAAATTAGTTATTTTACTACGAGAATAAAGTCGAAATGAGTTATTTTACTACGAGATTACAGACAAAATTAATTATTTTACCATGGGGATAAAGTCAAAGTTAATTATTTTTATTATGATTTTAAAGTTGAAATTAATTATTTTAACTACGTTACAGTTGAAAATAATAACATAATTTACTACGAGAATAAAGTCGAAATATAATCGAGGACAGTCTATTAGGAGGAGGAAATGAGGATCACGGAGCATTTTGTCAAATTACACTTTAACTTGGGATTTACAAACAAAGAGATACTTCAACTTTCAGCACATCAGCACTCTCATCCTCATTTCATTCTTCTTTTTCTTCTTCTGATTTGATGTTTCCTTACCTACTTCCGACTTCACTTCGACTTTAATTGTAGTAAAATAATTTATTTTGACTTTATTCTTGTGGTAAAATAATTAATTTTGACTTTATTTCATAGTAAGATAATTAATTTAGACTTATTCTTGTAATAAAATAATTAAATTTGACTTTAATCTTGTGGTAAAATAATCAATTTCCACTTTAATTTCAAAGTAAAACATGAAACAAAAAAAAATAAAAGAAAAACAATTACAAAAGCTATGATTGTCCCCTTTGAGTTGCTTTAAAAAGCCTCTGGATGCCACCAAAGAAATTTGGATGGAGGAAAGATGTGGTATAGAAGCCAATTTAAAGTCATATCCACATGACAAACATATCTGTATAATGTGTTGATATTTCCTCTTATAATCTGTTATAATCTATTGTGAGTATAATCGAGATCAAAATCATCCAGATTTCAAAAATCTCATTTTATGCTATTCAAGTTCAGGTTGATCTTGATCACGCTGCTGTACCTGTCTGGTGTACAGGGATGCAGGATTAGGCTGTGATTGACAAAGTATATTAGATGATACAAATGATGTATTATTTGAACTGTTTTAAAAGTTATAAACACCTTCCTTCTTTCCTTTTGAACTACTCATATCAAAATTTGACCTGATTGGATAACTGTCCAATCAGATTACCTTTGAAAAACCAGCCCCTGAAGATCCATGGGGCAGTTGGTGGTATTTTATTTGTTGTGGCTCAGATAACAGGGTCATGAAGAAACAAAAAATAGAGAGGGATGTTTGTGTTATTTTCTTTTTATTTCTTGTCTCAAAATCAGAAACTCTTAAAGTGATCCCATGATGGCTCCTCTGCTTGTTGTTCCTTAGAGCTGCTCACTCACATTTTGATATTTGTCCCATTTACAGAACTGCTTATCCAGATATGGTAATCTCAAAAACGGTGTATCTGGATCAGAGTGCTCAAAGCCCATGTTGCTTTGAAAACCGGCATAAAACTAATACGGATTACCTGATTCCGGATTGAGGATGGAATTTTCAAATCCAGATCATCTGCTGGTTGTTTTTTTGTTGTTTTTTGTGTGTGTGTGTGTTCGTCCTCTGCATGATAAGAAGAGAAAGCCTGTTCCAGCAGTTCAGAAAAATCCGCCTGCCACCTGGAGTGAGTGTGGCTTGTAACGTGACAAAACGTCAGGAAAAAATGTGTGCGTACCCGAGCGCGCGGAGGGGGACCGGAATGGGACAGGCCAGTCCGCAGGTGTGTCCCTTAATGCCCGCCCCCTGCTGACAGAGCTTAATTAGACTGAGGCAACAGGTGCGAGCACAGAGAGCAGAGGAGAGCCAGAGGAACCCTGACCTGACCTGATCTGGTCCAGAGAAGATCCAGAGAAGTGACTGAGTAAAGCAGCGCAGCAGCGGCACCATGATGAATGAGACTGAGCTCCACCTGTCGCTGTCGGAGTACAGCTTTGAGCGGAGGTTTGACGACAGAACAGCCATCCTGTGGATGCAGGCCAACTGGTGAGCAGAAAAACCGACTATCATTCAGAAGTGTGTCTGTTCTGATGCTGTAATTGGATCAGGTTTTCAGAAACAGTGATTGGAAGTGTCCTGTGGACGTGGTGGATACACACGCTGCTGAACTCTATTGTTTTTATCAAGTGACCATAAAGTTCCAATCATTGAAGCTGCTTTCATGTTGCTCCTGTCCGATGGTCTGTCTCAACCTCCTTTTTCCAAGTCATCCTGTTGATATTCAATCACCTGAACCAGTTTGATCGATACTGAAGCTGCTCCTCTGGGAGCCAGGGAGCGAGACAGTGAGAAGATCTAATGTGATCTAAAACCCCCTGGATGAGCTGGGAGAACCACTTTGCTTCTTTAAGCTGTTCTTGTCACTTACAAGAGCTGAAGTGACTCAATAAAAATGGATAAATGTTTCGTTTCCGAACCGTGTTAAAGTGAAGTAAACGGGATTAATTAAAAACTCAGATGTACCTGAAGTGTGTGTGTGTGTGTGTGTGTGGCGTGTGTGGTGTGTGTGTGTGAAGGCACATATTTAGAGCGAGCAGAACGCGCAGGTGTTAAGTATTCCTGGAAGCTTGTCCAGCTCAGAGCAGATTGCATAAGTCCAGTTAGTCAGAGGCTCAGGTGAGGAGAGGTTCAGGTGAGTCAACAGCAGGGTGATGTCATACATTACCATGCTCTCTGGTATGTTTCTGCCTCTAGATGATCCGGTTTTTGCTGTTCGAGCTGCACCCCCAGTGATGTTGTAATGTTAGAGCATGTGTCAAGAAAAAGGTTTCACCTGCAAAGAATAATCCTTAAAAACTACTTACATTTATTTACAACTGTTCAAGAAACCTAATGGATTCCAACTCTAGAAATCAGTGAAAGTATAAACGGCTCTAAGTGAGTTCAGTTTCTTTATATTCTGCTGTTCAGTCACGCCAGCACTGAGAGGTTACAATGGATCATACATTTATACAAATGTCTGATATGACCCTGAAATCTGAAGTGAATGGTATGAACTCACAGTATTCTTACCGACAGCAGAGCGCTGAGTAAAGAGCCCGTTGGCCCGCTGTGTTTAATTTAAACAATAATCATGACACTAATATTTCACCATATTAATATTTTACATGAATGTTTTATTCTGTGTTTGTCCTCCAGGACCAAGTCTTTTGTGTTCAGCGCCCTGTATGCTGCCCTGGTGTTCGGAGGTCAGCACTACATGAAGCATCGTCCCAAAATGAACCTGAGGAGGCCGCTCATCTTCTGGTCTCTGAGCCTCGCAGTCTTCAGGTAGCAACACACACATGAAACACAAACAGGTTGATGATGGGTGTAACACTCACAGTGGTCAGACCTCCAGAAACATGATTCATCCACGAAAACAACATCTAAGTGAGTTTGTTGGTGTTTGGATTTAATGTTCTGAATAAGAGGCTTTACAACAGGTGAAATAACTTTAAGCACAGAGGAAAGAAAGAGATTCCTCTGGTGGACTCCGAGAAATCTGATGGCTTCAAACAAACAGAAGATGAGGAGTTGACATGTCAGCACTTTTCAACACTTCAGTATAGACTTACCATTGTTAACAGCTTCTGACCCAACATGACAACAAACAAGACAGTTACCATGAAGCAGCTAGCTGTAGTTTAAGAAGAGACAGCTCAAACATGCCGTCCCCATGGTAACGAGCTGTCAATCATATACTTGAAGGTAATTACAGTTCAGGTGTGTCTGTAGCCTCAGTCACCTGCTGCTCTACCCTGACTTATGCCAGCATACAGAACCCACTACACTTCCACTCATGTACTTTGGTTGTTGAAGAGGGTTTTGGGTAATGTAGGCAGGATATCACCTCAATTTCTATTCTTATCTGAGATGTAAAAACAGTTAAGAACTTGACTAAAACATCTTACGAGAACCTGTTTGAGTTTGTCAAGAGTTTGTCATCCCTATGGTTTGAAGGGCAGGGGCAGGATGTCTCAGACAGTGCAGCAGTAAAAGAACATTGAGACTCAATGACATTACTCTGAATGATAACCACCTTTGTTTTCTGGAGTATCTAGCAGTAAGCAATAAACGACGTACGACCCAGAACATCTTTTTGTTTACAGTTGAGTTGTGGACTGGAGACGATGTGAGATATTTACTTGACTGCCTGAAATGATGAGGTCATCACTTTAAAGACCTGCCATGACAGGTCTTCAGAGTGAAAGGGGTTTGTAGAGTGGGAAGCCTGGAGAGACAGCAGCTGAAAGGAGGCATGTCAGACAGACTGATATAAGGGTTGTCCAAAACACCAGAGAGGGAAACATGGGAAATCATATGAGCTGTAAATCATGTGAAACTACCACAGAACAGCAGAGGGACAGAATCAAGACTAAAAAAGCACAATACCCCCTCTTTAACCTGCTTGGAGTAAAAGTATTCTGGAATACTTGGAGAACAGGCAGATACAGCTGTTGTTGTATTGACTTTGACTCGTGGTCCTGTCCTCTTGCCTGATAGATTTTCTCTGTTCTCTCCTTTGTAGTATCATAGGAGCGGTTCGTACCGGCTCCTACATGTACCACATCCTAAGCAGCAGCGGCTTCAGACATTCCATCTGTGACCAGAGCTTCTACAATGGACCTGTCAGCAAGTTCTGGGCCTACGCCTTCGTGCTGAGCAAAGCCCCAGAGCTCGGTAAGATCTCATTGTGTTTATATTTACAATACTTATTCTTTTCTTTTTTTCACTCTATGGTAGTTTATTTCGTATTTCCACTGGATAAAATGAACAACAAAAGCTCTGTTTGTATGCGCCCCTTTATCAATCTACATTTATTTCGCACCAAATCATAGCAAACATTATTTCAAGAAACCTTGAAAAAACATGAACAGGTCTAGACCCGTTAAGGTTAATAAGATTTCATTTTACGAACAGAACCAACATTAAGACAAGATAAGAAGTTTGAGCTCATCTCAACCCACCATGAGCTAAGGCTTTTGCAGAATTGAGTGAGTTAGAATAGAGAGGAGCAACTTCCCTTTAATGGGCAGAGACCAGAGTGGGGAAAGTTGGGAGCAATTTTTTTTTTTTTTTTTTTTTTGCCATTTTCCATGTTTTAACACTTTTTCTAAGAGTGAATAGTTACTCTGCTCTGATAAACATCCATATCTGTGATGACAGACATTGCTCTTTTAGGCATCATCAGCATTAATCCCATTCTCAACAGAGACAAGGGAGAGCAAAGTGCTCCTCTAAATCTAAACTACTTTACAATTCCAATTAATCTAGTATTGTGTAAAAAACCTTCTTAAGATGTGAAAATGTAAGGCTTTAAAAAGGAAAATAAATGTTTTCCTCTCATGCAGTGAGAGAGTAGACCGTTACTTTGGACAAACAGGTGTGTTCATACCTGTGTGTTAATCCCAAAATAAACAGTTGATAAAGATATTAATCAGTTTTGTCTGGATCATGTCTGATTAAACCCTGCTCTGTCTGACAGGTGACACAGCTTTTGTTGTGCTGAGGAAGCAGAAGCTGCTCTTCCTGCACTGGTACCACCACATCACCGTGCTGCTCTACTCCTGGTACTCCTACAAAGACATGGTGGCTGGAGGCGGCTGGTTCATGACCATGAATTATAGCGTGCATGCACTTATGTACAGCTACTACGCAGCCCGTGCCGCAGGCCTTCGTGTGCCACGCTGGTTTGCTGTGCTCATCACCAGCGCTCAGATCGCACAGATGGGAATGGGGCTGATGGTGAGCGGGCTGGTGTACCAGTGGATGCAGCAAGGTGGCTGCCCCTCCTGCCTGGGCAACATTGTCTGCGCCACCCTCATGTACCTGAGCTACCTGCTGCTCTTTTCAAACTTCTTCTATCACACCTACCTGCGCCAGCACAACCCCGCCATGTCCACACAGACGGTCAAGACCACCAAACCTGAGTAGGAGGTAACATGAGGCCAACATGGGGACTTTCAGAGCCACGTTAAAGGCAGATACTGGAGCTGCTCACTTTAAGAAACACAATTAACATGCTTCACATCCCTTCAGCTTCAGGAGGAGAAAACTCACAGAGCTTAGAACCTGCAGGCTAAACTAGGTCTGTTTGATGCTCCTCACACTGTCTGGACTTTTTAGAACTTGTTTCAGATAGAAACAACCCGTTAAACTCAAGATGCAGAGATGATAAATCTCTCCTGTTCAAAACCATCCAGCATCTGTGATTTCATCTGAGTCCTGATCTAGATTCAGAGGTGAGATAGGAAATATTAGAATGCAACAAACTCCACATGGTGCCAGATCTGGGTCAGATCTTATTTCCTCACACAGATTTGTAAAGAAATTGCTCATTTTAGTTGTAAATGGGTCTTTTTAAGACAAACGCCAACAGAAAACAAAACCAGAGCAGTGTTTACTCATCCAGTCACACTTTCAAAAACGTGATGCTGATCTACAGTCTAACGGTGAAACCCAAGTTTACATTCCAGCAGAGTGATGAAACCAGCTCCACAGCCCTACCTCACACTGGTTTGACTGGTCTAACTGGTCTGATCTCACCACACCTCTCTTTCTGTCTGACAGTAGCCAATCCCCAGGCGGCACCAGCAGCGTGTCACACCAAGTGTAGGATGAATGAGAGTCAATGGAAGGTGTGTTCAGACGAAACCAGCTCAAAACAACCTTGATGTTATGATGAAGCTGCTAATCTCCATCTGTTAACCTATAGTGGCCCCGCTCTCTCTGTCTGAGCTGCTGTCCTCCGTTAGTCTGGATCTTAGCTCACCTGAAGGAATAAACTGAGGTCATCTCAGTGATTCTACTGACCCAGGAGTTTTGGGCTCCCTTCTCCTTTTATTTTTTAAAGAGGCTTGTTCTGTATTCGAACTTAGTTAGTGTCCTGGCACATTGTAAAATCTAAAATCTAAGTGAGTCATCTTTTGTTTCAGTAAAAAATTGTACAAATTATTCTTAATGAGCCACATTCAGCGGACAAGTCCAGAAAAATGTCTCATTTTAAGTTAAAGACTAAATGTATCAAGTAAAAAAAAAAAAATAATGGGATAAGATTTTTTTTTTCCTGTATTAAGACATCTTTCTAAATTCAAGAAACCTGACAAGCAAATTTTTCTCATTCCACTGGCTGACTTTATCTTTGACTTTTTGACTCTTTAGACAACTTGAAATAAGACATTTTTCCAGACTGTTCAGTAGAATGTTGCTCACATCAAGATTAATCAGACAAGTTTTTACTAAAATAAGATAATGAATTGTTAAAATGTCAGTTTTTTCAGTGCATTTTTAATGGCTCTGTGATGTTAGAACAGAAATCCCCTACAGAGGACAGATCTATTATTGGTGCATGCATGGTTTTAATCTTTGGAACATTTAAAGAAAACAGCAGTCCTCAGATCAGCCTGTTCCTCTGAAGTGCAGGATATTTTAAAGTTTTTAGCATGAACACTAAAAATAATCCATCTTCAGGTCTCAACTGTGGGAGAAAAGAGATGATGAATTTTCAGTATTAATGCACTGAATGAAGGCAGCCAGTCGTTGTCCTGAACAGTCTCCTTTTACTGATGGTTTTTCACTTTTGCATCACGTTTGAACTTTATTCCTAAAACCACATTGTCCAACACACACTGTACATAAATCTCATCTGTTTTTTTTCACCACTTTTATTTAACAGTCTTTTTTCACTGAGTGCTCTGACTGAGACTGCTCCTCCCAGTTGTTGCTGTATTTATTGTATTTATTGATCTTATTACAGTGTATGATGGTGAAGATGTTTCCTGTATGAACACACTGAACTTATTTCATGACTATTGAGTGAATTAAAATATTTTATTTATTGTTTGAAAAATATAATAAAGCTGATGTTTTATACATTCATACTTTATGTTCTCTAATGGAGGTGTTTTTTTTCTGACAGTTATGGATGTTCAGACATGTTTAAAAAATCTTCACCAAATATAGTCAGCTATCTATTTACCTCTGTGAAACTTTCAGACAGAGGTCTGGACACACACATGAACAGAGAAACCACAGGAGGAAAGATTTCTTATGTATATGTAATTTTAGATTTTTGAATAAGTTCAATCTTTTTATCATATTGTAAGAATTAGTTTTTCAGCTGAGGTAACATGAAAAGAGCTACCACAGGTCAGTCTACATGTATGTCTACTCTAACATGTAAGACTTCGACACAGTGAGCTGCTTCACGGAGGTAGCCTTCAGAACAGGCTGAGATCTTCATGAGCTCAGTGAAAGAAGTTTTTAACCACTGCAATAAAAAATATATGTCTTTATCAACTTGGGGTGAGCCCTTTGTGTCAACAGGACTAGGACCAAGTCCCCTTGATGACTGCTTTAGTCTGTACGCTCACATCAGGGCTGAACAGTTTGCAAAAATAACCTAATCACATTTTTACCCATTTTTACCATATAGCAATTGCAACTTGATTTGACATTATTTTTAGAACCCCCCATCTTATGTGTTGTTGATATTAAAGGGGATGATTTGTTTGTATCACTCTTGTTTTCAATAAGAAAAATATACATGAGTGAAAAGAGTAGGCTTTTTGTTAAAGAAAAAAAACAAAAACTAAAAAAACAGGTAGACAGGTACATCTAAACAAATAGAATATCATGAAAAAGTTAAATATTATTGATTACTAATTTCAGAAACTGAAACCCAGATAATATAAAGAGTCACAAAACATAGAGTGAATTATTTTAATCTTGAAATGTTGATGACTCTGGCTTTCAGAAAATGCAAACCCAGAATCCAATGTCTCAGAAAATTAGAATATTGTACAAGATCAACAAAGAAGGGATGTTTTAAACAAGAATGTTGGGCTTCTGAAAAAACTTAATAACTTCTTACCATTTCCAAGTTTTCTCATTACTTCTGCCCCTTTTCACCCATTTTTGCCACTTAAAACTTATATCTATTTCTACTTCTTGTCATTTTTGCCACTTATCACCACCTACATTGTTTCTATTTTAAAAGTCAGGTTTTCAACAATTTGGCTCTTAGGCTGAGCTGAGTTAAGCTCAGGGTTGTACAGCAAACATTTTATCTGGTATCCTGACACATTTGAGGTTAATAAATATTGACCCATCTGTGAATAATATATTGCAGCAGGTCAAATTGTGATTTAATCTAATTTGCAGTTAATTGCTCAGCCTTAGAACAGATGATTAAATGGTGAAGACCAGACAAACAGAGAGTCAGACGAAGTGATGGGGGGGTGGACACAGAACAGTTACAGTCCAGAGTCTGTTGTGTTCTCATTACTAAGTACAGGCTGTGTACACACACACACACACATACACACACACAAACACGTCCTTCTTCAGAAACATTAGATCCAGACAAGACTCAAAGATGGGAAACAGACGGACTGAATTTTAAGTGAGGACCAACAGTTCAGCAGAAAACTCTACACAGATTAGGATCTGTCTGATTCTGGCCCCAGCTCTGGTCCTGCTCTTGCTCCTGCTCCTTCTCCTGGTTTTGTTTAGGGTTGTTTCTGCTCCATCTCCCTCCAGCTCTTCCATAGTAGAAGATCTCGACTCTTCCCAAGAGCAACCAAGAAACGAGGCAACTTGAATCCGTTGAACTGACCCACTCCATCATCGTGGCCCATCGCCAGCAGCATGGTGACGTTTCCTACACGAGCAACCAACAACACCGTGAGTCAACCAGCAACCCCGACACATGACAAGCAACAAGGACGTTTTTACATCAAAGAAAGATTTATATAGGCAACTATAAAAACTCAAATCTACAACCAACACATAAACATAAACATGGACAACAGCACCACAGAAACAAAAATACACAGGTGAAAAAATGTAACCAACCACAACAGAGTTGCAACTAAAACCAACCAACAAGTGACTGAGATCTGAGGGGAGCAGCAAAGCATGAAGTCAACCAACACCTGACAGGTGTGAGTTTACCTGTGCGGTATGAGGTCAGCGGACTCCCACTCAGACTTTTGCGGATGTTTCCTACAGCGACCTCGGCGTGCAGTGAAGCATGGTATGCCAACTTTGGCTCTTTGACGTCAGCGCAGTCACCAACAGCATAGACGTTTGAGTGACCCTCCACTTGAAGGTGCTCGTTAACTTTCAAAGCTCCATTTTCAGCCAGAGAGGCAGCTGGGAATACACACACACACACACACAGACACACACAGACACACACACCACTGTCATTACGCTCAGTGTGTTAAATGGACATGCTCTGATAAATACAGGGATTTGCTGCCCTCCAATGGCAGATTTTATCAGAACCACTTTCATCATTTGAGAGCTTGTGTACGCTCTTAGGTCTTCAGCCTGTGGATTTAAACAGAGCCAATAGTAAAAGAAAGAACTGTGGTGCGGCAGCTTTTCATCACTGTGGCCTCCTCATGGAACAGCCTGCCTGAAGACCTGAGGGCTGCACAGACTTAACAGTTTTATTACATCATACTTATGACTTGCCTTCTAAGTCTGGCTCTTAATTTTAACTTCTTGTCCATTTGTTTGTTTTGTTTTTAGATAACCTTTCTGTAACCAGGTAAAGACTTATTGAGATTTAAAACCTCTTTTAGACAAACACAACATCTCAACCAATTATACAATAAATAAAATAGAAATAAGTAGGGAAGAATATGACCAAGATTAAAAAAGTGTAATATCTGACTCAAAATAGAGGCAAAGTCAGAGGCTTTAAGGTTCTGTGGGGAAATGAGGGCCATTCAAAGAAAAAAATGAGTTGGATCGTAGGCTGTAATGTTCATGGTTCCTGTTCCTGACCAGAGGATTCCAAGGTAGTATGGGACTAAACCAAGAAGAACCTTTTTAATAAGGGTTAATCACCAAAGGGGTTGGGTTTCTTTTAACTCCAGTGCCCCTTCTTTAAGACTGATGTTTTTATTAAATTCTTTATTCAGAAAGTTGTACTGAACCGTGTATGTCCTTTGGGGAGAAGAGATGGTTTTATGGCTTATTTATTTACTTTATATTCAGTTTATTTCACTACCATTACTTTTTTGTCTATGCACAACCACTTTGCATGAAAAAAATCTGATTGATTGATGATGCTCAGTTGATCTTCCGACAGATAATTGGGTCTTCATCAGTTCACCAGTGAACAAGTCAATCCCCTCAAAAAACTGACCAGGTGTGTGCCCTGAAATGATCATTTCAGCAGAATTGAGCACCCTCCTAAAAAATTCACTGGTCTCAAAAGGGTCTCAAAACTCCCATGACACAGAGAAACAAGATGTGAACAGGTGTAGGTGTCATTAACTTCATCTTAATACCCAAATGTTTTGATTTTTAGTTTGTTTTTAGCTTCTTCGTGTTTGTAAAGAAGAAAGTGCCGACTGAAACAAACTACAAGGACTACATTTACTGGAACCAAGAGGGATTTAAGAGACAATGTAAGCCCATAGCTGTATCGATGATAACATTAACAGCAGAGGTCTAAGGGACACTCTCTGCATCATCGTCAGGGTTTGTATACAGTGTTTTTGAACAACTGCCTCATTTGTACATCATTTGAATGAAGACACACAGAGCAGTGTGTCAGTTACAGACATCTTCTTATTTTAAAGAAATCTTCGTTCCATATTATTCATCACTGCGCTCTCAGCATGCAGGCCTGCTCGACATAATTCCTAAAAGTAGTACGGGAGGTGGACTCTTCAGTTATTAGGCTCCTTTTCTTTGGAATCATTTACTGGTGGAGGTCTGAGGGGCAGACACCCTCTCTATTTTTCTTCAAACTGAGAAAGATTATAGTAGATATAGATCAGGTCTGAACCAGCACCTAGTTATGATGCTGTATGGACAAAGATGACTTGATTTATTGAGGTGTTTCAGGTGTTTAGGTGTTCAGGGAGTGTAAGCTCTCACAGAAGCTGGAGGCATAAGCTGCATTGTTGATCTTCAGTCCCACACAGCTGATAATCAGGTCTGTAGTCAGACTGCTTCCCCGGTCTGTGGTGACCACCATGTTCCTGCTGGTCTTGTTCAGCTGTAGCTCTGACAGGTTCAATACCTTCTGACCTGAAACACATGGTGTATTTATAAACTCCAGGCATCACATCTGACCACAGGTAAGAAGTACATGTTCTTACCGAGCAGCAGTTCCACCCCCTTTTCCACCAGGACCAGTTTGGCCTCCTTTCTAACACTGGACAGCAGCTCTGAGTCAGCCAGAGCGATTCTGGAGTGGATCAGAACCACCTATACAAGACAAAGAGATGGAAGAGCCAATGAGTAGGTCTTCTGTTGGTGCCAGAGTCACGAAGGGATGTGAGCGTGAGCAGGGAAATAATGTTTTTGCTGGAAGCAACACAACAAGGTAATGCAGTTATCAACACTTAAGTAATGCTGTGTTTGAGATGCAAAAACAAGCAAAGTTCGACCTGATAGACTCTCAGGTTTGAGCAGATCACTGCAGTGTAACTGCTGCATGTGGGTTGGAATGAACAGTAGCACGAACAACTTAGCCGTGTTTTAGCCTTTAGTTTGTGTTTTAGCCTCAAGCTCAACCACTACAGCTAAGTAAATCACAGTAACCATTTTCAGCAGAGAAAAACACAGCTCACTTCTCACTGCTTAACTTTGTCGGCCAGTGTGGTGTTGTCATGGAGACTTTGACATGCTGTAAAGCAATCGTGTCTTGTCTGATACGATCTAGAAGCCAAGAGATAGCGTTAAGAAACAACCTATTTAGGCACTGATAATCTCATTATAGGTTATGGGTTATGATCAGGCATTTATCTAGGGATGAGACTTCTTCAGAATGACTCAAAAAGTGTTCACCTGGAGCACAGATGGCCTAGTGGTTGAGGTTTGCCCGGTGGCCAGGTCTGTGGCTTGTTCCTTGGATGTCACTCCCCACTCCCGCCCTGTTTCCTGCTCTATCCACTGTCCTCTCTCATCACATTAAAGGCATAAAAGCCCAAAAAGTATCTCACAAAACAAAAAAAATGTTCACTGTCCCTTTGAAGCATCAACTTGTAAAAAAAAATGATAAAATCAAATGTATTTCATCCTGACCCTGTAGAGCTTCCATAGCTGAGGATGATTATGGATGGAAGGCATTTTTTAAGCCAGCTACAACCAAAATGAAGATGCTGTGAACCACTGTAGTTGTAGAGGTATCAGCAGATGTTGGTTACTACAGGAAAAATGACACTGAGACCCAACAATTTCAAGAAAACCACAAGAAAACTGTTCTCTTTTCTATTTTAGGTTCATGACACTGAAGTGAAGCCTCTGTGGAACTCACAGTGAAACTTAGACTTAAAACTATTGTTCTTGCTGTCTAAATACTTACAGTTAAAGTAATGAGTGTGAGCAGAAAATAACAGGTAATAAGGCTTTATCATTTTTCCATTTAGGTCATCTGGAAAACAAACTTTAGAGGGAAAAAGGGGTGGAAGTGTTTTGTTCACCTTCTTCTCTGGATATTCTGTTATAATCTCTGCAGCCATCTCCACACCAGTAGATCCTCCTCCAATCACCAACACAGAGTCTGCTGCCTGAACCTGACACATACATATGAAATCACAAAGGTAGAATAAATGTTGAAGTCCCCACAGATTTCTCTCTCTTTACTTGTTTTGGGGTCTTAGATGTCCTGTGGTCCTACCTCTTTGACAAAGTCCTCGTAGGTCTGGATGGCGGTCTGGTAGGACGCCATGGTGTTGAACTTGCCGGGGAAGGTTCCATCAGTCCCAGTGCACAGGATGAGGTGGGAGTACTGGATCTCCTGCAGCTCAGATCAACACACTGACTGGTTTAAATCACATATTCAGGAGGATAAATCAAACTGTGCATATTTTCTTCCCTCGCTTAAATCACAGACGTCCCTGCTCTCGATGTAATCAGGCATTCATCATTCATAGATCGTTCTCCTCAAACTCCAACCCATGGATTCTCTCACATGCACTGTTTTTGTGGAAATGTTTGCTAAAGAACACCTTCAGCTACTGATGCTGGCACATTACACATTACAGAAAAGGAAACCAGATGAGGGTTTACCATCCCCTTAAACAGATCAGCTCACCGACACACCTCCATGCCCTGAGGACATGTTTTATTTGGGATAATATGTAGTGATATTTTCAGACCAAACCTTAAAGTAAAGCTCAGAATTTTACATAACACTGAACAACATTACTGAGGACAAATATTACACCTTTCGAAATAAAAGGCAAATGACTGAGTATTATAAAATAGTAAATGAAGGGTACATTTGATTAAAAAGTGCACATTGAAAATATTTTAAAAATTAATTTCATCTAAGATGACTCAACGTAATAAATGTTATTGTTACAATGTTATAAATGTTACCATTAAAAAAAAGAAAACTAATGGAGTCATATGTCATCCCTCTTTCTCTCTCCTTATGTGTCTTGTCTCATCTCATCTAAACAAGTCCACATCCATATGAAACAACTCATTGTAGAGTTTCCTCTGTCAGACTTCTTGCTCTCACCTGGCCTCCCTCTAGGATCACCTTCTGTGTTTCCGTTTCCACCTGCACCACCCGACCCTGAACAAAGCTGTCCCCAAATGTCTTGGCGTAGGGGATAAAGGTCCTCTGAGCAAAGCCTGCAGGATGACAGAGTCAAAGGTCACAGCCTGCACTCTGACACAATCACACTCAGTGTAATGAAACTCAGAGTCAGGAAGTATTTTTAGAAGTGATGTGTCCGCTCATGATGTGTTAAAAACGAA
Source organism: Thalassoma bifasciatum (assembly GCA_008086565.1). Classification (NCBI taxonomy): domain Eukaryota; kingdom Metazoa; phylum Chordata; class Actinopteri; order Labriformes; family Labridae; genus Thalassoma; species Thalassoma bifasciatum. Next base: position 8,722 of record RPOG01004475.1, on the reverse strand, counting down.
TGAATCGTCTGGAGGAAGGAACTACGCTGAATTGAATCACTTCCTGAAAAGAGTCGTTCATTTCTCAACTTCAGTGTAGACTCTCTCCCATCTCATGTCTCCCTTAGCCTAAAACTTGGTTTACACTTGCCACAGTCACACAGCTCCGCAAATGATGTCATTTCAGCAGCCTTGCTCCCTTGAGTAGTCCCTTTCAAGAGGAAAAATTCCATGTCAAATATATCAAGAAAACTGCCCGATGAACAATTCCTTGTGTCCACACTGCAAAGAAGAAAAGTGAAAACTAATGCAAACTTCTTCTGCTCTAGTTTAGTGCCCCAGTAAATGGACACCAACAGATGCATGTAATGTTAAGAAGTTTAAAAAAGCCTCATGATCTCTTGTGTTGATTTCACAAGTCTCAACACTGTGCTTCACGCCTGTGCAGAAAGCATAATCCAGCCTTAAGAGTCGCCCAGTCCTGCCCTCCCTCTCCATTTCACGTCGGTAATACACACTGAAAGTGACTGAACCAAGAGGGGGATCAGTTGGGAGCCTTGTGGTGCACAAGTCTACTACGACATCTCCCACTCACATCTCCAGAATCAATGAAGTAGCAGTATTTGATCTAATGTTTAGGTGTCTTGAAAGTGTATGCTTTTCTTAACTGCTGAGTTTGCAAACTGTGACTTTCGCCCACTAAATTCTTATCTAGTTGGCTGATTAATCCCCACCAGCTGTTCTCAGCACAATCGGGAGAGGAACACCACTAAATTCTGATTCCCAGGCAGCACTCAACTATTGGGTTAATGATTCTGTGAACAAATCTTTTGAAGGAATCACATTACTGAACTGATTCTACTGATTCAGAAAAGTGGAAAGAACTGCTTTTCCCATTCCACTCATTTTTAGACACAGTGTGTGTGTTCATCATCATTCACCACCTCTGTCTGAGTTTGCTGAGAATCCACCAGAAAAACAAGACAACATTAAAACAATAAAACACACAAAAAAATAAATAAATAAATAAATAAATAAAATAATAATAATAATAATAATAATAATAATAATAATAAAAAAGTAGATAGAAACAAAAAATCTTAACAGGAAATGAAATTAAACTGAAACTCACTTACTTACTGAAAAAAAAATCAAACAGTAAAAAAAACTTTTTAAGACCCCATACCTGGCTGTACAGACGCTCTGAGACCTGCCACGTTGTGATGAAAAGCGTCTCTCATGTCGATCAGAGTGAAACTGAACCCTGTGGATTTCAGCCGCTGAGCTGCTGCAATGCCCCCAAACCCCCCGCCCACCACGACCACATGGATGTCCTGCATCGAGGCTGGAGATGAAGCCTGACCTCCCATCACTGAGCAAAAACAGAGGACAGACCTGTGAGTCTCTACAGTGAGTCACACTTTTCTGGTACAATTTAACAGAGCACTTCCTCGACACACCAAACAGGTCTCTACCTGCATCACACAGGGAATAGAAGTCATTGTTAGGAAAAAAAAAACAACACATTTTCGTTTTAGACTTTGTAAACCATTTTTTTTCAAGTCCTACAAAGCCCAAAGAGTTTTGGACTTATTCCTCCTTATACCATCAAGGACAATGACTTTGAAATGTGAGCTGATGACAAGTCAGTTGGTCCCTTTTCATGTCTGTTTTTACGAATGCAGTAAACTACCCTACGGAGACATGTCTCTTTTTATCAATGCAGTGATCCCCACTTTCAATTTCATCTTTTAGGTTATAGGGTTTTTCAGGGGGCAGTGACGTTGAGCCCCTTTGGACATGTGTTTTCTCTTGCTTCCTCATTCATTTCAGAAACATGCTTATCAGGTCAATTGGTCACTCTAAATTGCTGGTGGTGTGAGTGTGTATGACTGATTGACTTTCTCTGAGCCAGTGATAAACTGGTGGCCAGGATAGGATCCAGTCCTGCATGACCCCAAAAGGGGTGGATGGATGACTTCAGTACAATCTGTGACATATCCACCATGTGGGACTGGGACCATAAACTGAGACTAACACTTCAAGAGGAAAATGATTATTGTAGCTCCCATTAATGCTAACGTTCACATTTATGACAAACATACACATATGTCAGTTTTAACATTTTGATTTGTAGCCTTTGTTCTGTCTTAATATCTGTTGGGTTTAAGCACCCAACTGGCTATCAGCTGCTGCGGGTGTCGAAAGAAGCTCCAAGGCACAGATTCTTAGTTAATGCTTTTGCAAAAGGGAAGTCTGATCAGAGGTGCATCCAGCACTCTGACTCCACTTCCCTATTGTTCAGCTCTTTTATTCACAGTGAAATCATCATCTGGGAGTGATCGTATAGTCATTAGTCATGTAAAAAATCAGCAGTTAACAGGCAGATCATATTTGAATGGACATCATGTAACCGCATTCTGTAAACAGCTGATACCTACTTTCTGCATGAGCAGTCTGTTCTTGACGTCAGAATGATAACATAGATTACAAGCATGGCAATACAGCATTTCTCCAACAATATCATAATTACAATTCAGGATTTAAATGATCTGTCACATTCTGTTCTTAATCATCTTATTTCATACAGCTCCCCAAGTTATATGGATTTGTGTTTTATATTGGATCTATCAATCTTTATACTGATGTTTCATTTTGAAGCTTATAGGCATATTAGGATCTACTTCAGTCTAAAACCAGGTAAACGATGCTAACAGGAGCTGAGACAAAAACAAAACTCAAGTTTAACTAGTTAAATAAGTTATGTCAAGTATGAAAAGTAGAACTTATCTTTCACAGTTTTAGGTTAAATCTGTAACATCATAACTGAGCTATGGCTGGGTCCTAGAAAAGTCTACATCCCTCAAAACACCCCCCTGTATGAGGATGCTATGGGATTCAGGACAAAACTTTAACTGATTATACTTCAAATAGGAGGAAAACTTGTGACAGTTGTTGAAAGTGTCAGAAAACTCTACCATAACTTGTTATATACATGTTAAATAAGATGATCCCAGTTGTATTTTATGAGTTCACTTGATAATAAGACAATAAGCTGACTTTTTCCCTGCAGAGGCTGGCAGCTCTTCCTGCCCTGCTCTTTATAACATAAGGTTTCTTCTGCTCGCCCTGTTTCCTGTCCCTGTGTCTCTGACAGAGAAAAGTCTGGTGAGAGTCTCACACAGACTGACTCTGAGGAAGCTTCAGCCCAAAACACCGACAGTCAACAGACTGACTCACCTGCGGCAGAGAGAAACGTTGGTTGTCCTGAGCACCTTCTGTCTCTCTTCGTCCACTTTCCCCCTTCGGTGTGTGGACTCGTTGCTGACCACACAGCTCCACCAATCACAGCTCCGCACTGCCGCCTAAAAGGGCGGGCTTTGTTGCCGCCTTCAGGAGTTGTGGGAAATCTGAAACTCTCAAAAAAAAAAAACCTCTTCAAAGCGTTTCATTGATTACATTGACATTTCATGATGAAGTTGTTGATTCAAGCTGCAGTCGTTTTGCTGCCACGTGACTGAATATTACAATAAAGTTCGCTTTTTTATGTACCTTAATCTATTTTTGTCCCTCATGTCACTGTTTAATGTTTTCCTGTTTATGTTGGAACCTAACCTTTAACACAGACTCTGCCCCTCACTGGGTCATGTTTTATCCCACTCTGAGCTCGTAGATAATGAACATCAGTGTGTGTGTGTGTGTGTGTGTGTGTGCTTGACTGATATGATAACTTAATGAGCAATCAGTCAGCTGTCTGCAAACTGCTGAATCAGCATTACAGACTGTCCAGTCACGGTTATCAAAAAGCACAGTGGTGGTTTAGAGTTGGCTACCCTCTCTGAATGGACTCTTGTATGTGTTTTAATCATGTGTTTTACACAGTCTATGGTTTTAATCAGGCTGATAGACGGATGAAGAGCGTTTTGTCTGTGTCGCAACACCAAGAAGCAGCATAATACAATACAAACGCATTATCCAAATACATATGTTTCTCTGTCTTTATTTATGACCCAGTCTACCCTCCAGTTCAGTTCAACCAAAATGATTAAAAGGAGGAAGTAAACCAGCTGGTACAGAGGGGAAAACAAGTTTCTGAGTTCATTACAAAAGACTGTTGATTCAGAGGATCAGCTGCCATCATGCTGAACTGTTTTATATCAGTTTCTTTTGTTTTCATTTTTTATTGGGCAGCTCATTGCCATTTAGGTAAGTCTCGTCCCTTTTATGTTTTAGGGCAACTCTTGCTACATATATTTTTTTTCGTAGAAGCAAGTCTTCCAACTTTTTATAGGGCAAGTCACTATTTTTTATGAAACATCTCTCTCATTTTTTTATTACTACTGTTTTTTTGTATTATACTTTAACAATTATAACCTATTTTGGGGGCAAGTCTTCCCTTTTTGTTTTGGGAAAAGTCTTCCTTAATCTTTTTATGAATAATAATAAAAAATCCTTCGATTTTTTTAATTGATATGATTCTTAGTTTTTTCCCTTTTACCTGGCTGCAACAAACGTCCAAAAGAACATAACCATTTAAAAAAAATGGTACAAATCAGGAGAAAAAACAAGGAAATGTTACTTTTTTCGCTTTATTGAGGACAAGTTTTTTGTTTACGAACTAGTCTTTCCGACCTTTTTCAAGTCCATTTTGTTCATGGCAGGTCTTTCTAATTATGACCATCATTTAATTTTTAGGTCAAGCCACCCTATATTTTTCCACTGGCTAGGGGCTTCCAAAGATTTTGTTTCAAACATTCCTTTCCATATTTTTGCCTATTCTTTCTTTCTTTCTTTCTTTCTTTCTGTCTTTCTTTCTTTCTTTCTTTCACTACTATTTTATGTTGTGGGTCCAGTGTCCCCATAAGCGACCCCAAAAGACAATCAGACATCAAGAGACACTGTAGCACAGGACATGTTTTGTTTTTGTTTTTTGTTTTTTGCTTTTTGATAACCAACTTTGTAATACATGAATTCGGGTTTACACATCTAGGCAAATTCCTGCATATCACTAAGAGGCAGCAGATAATCATTATAGATGATATAATCATAATGTGGAAAACAAAATGATAAAATGATAAAGGTAATCACATAACACACAAAAATCTCCTGACAATCTCCCAGAGCAGCTGAGTTTATAAGTCTTTATCTTTTAACTGACTCTGTCATTCTGTGAGAACATAACTGCTTTTATTTTGAGGCTTATTGACTAAAGAACAATCAGAGGCATAAAGAAGAGCAGCATCAAAAATGTTTTTTTTTTTGTTGTTGTCAGTTATTCAGAGATTTACATGCAGCAGAGCCTAACAAAGTTGTTTTCCCCTGTAGGGGGAGCTCAAGATTCGTTCGAAACAGAGCTACAGAGATAATGCTATCAGATAAATACTATCTCTATAACTCTGGTTCGAAATTTGAAAAGCATATTAGAAATGTCAACAACAAAGTTGTGGTAAAGGCTGCAGTTGACTTAGCACCAGCTGGAGTTGCTGAAATTCATATCCCCAGCCTCTGCACCCTCTCAAACTACAGTTTCCCTGTTTCAGAATCAGAACTACTTTCATTTGTTCTATTACTAGAATGTACTATTGTTCTGTTACTGTTCTCCTATTGTTATTTAATTTTTTTTTTCACCTAGCACTAAAACTGTTGTTTTTTTATATTCTTCATATCAGTTATGAATGCTCCCTTATTCATGCTCTTATTATTTTTGTAACCTTTTAAAGAAAAAGATGGAAAAAAAATCCTTGAAATGTAAAAACTATACTTGGCAATAAATCTGATTTTGATTGCACACACTATCTATGTGATCTGGCCCTGTCTATGCCACTTTTTTGAGAGATCCTTCCACAACTGCTGAATACATCTGGTACCATCACAGATGAAACTGATGTTACTGTCATTTCATTCATCTGAAGCTCTTAAGTCATTTTTCTCATATTTCATCCTTTATTCTTTATTAATCAGAAAACAGACTCAAATAACTAGAAGTGTATATTGCAGTGTGACAGCTTGCCAAAACTGGGAACTGCATGCTTCAGCCTTCATCCTTAAAAACACAAGACTTTTGCAATACATCACCAATTCATTTAACACTCCTCCTGTGTTACGGTCATCAGTGACTCATTTATTGATTTCAAATGCCTACAAAAATTACATAATTTGTCATGAAAAATTATCTTAACAAAATAAAAAAAACACAAAATTAAATTCAGAAAATTATTAAATGCTTTAGATGAAATTATAGCCCTTGGTGTGTTAGGGTTCCTGCAACCCATCACTATAATAAAATTATAAAGTGAAAATTAGAGTCACTCTGATGTGTCTGACGAAGACGCCTCAGCTGGTTCAGCTGCTCCCGTTGAAAGATTCAAGTCCAAAATTGAAAAGAAAAAGTAAAATGACAAACAGAGGCAAGCAGAGAATGTTTCTTGAGGAGCTGAGAAAATTCCTTGTCTCACACTGAGTGAAGGAAGCGAGTCACCTGAGCTGACTCTCCAGTCAGGACAGCTGTGAGTTTCATTTGATTTGCTTGAATGGTTGTTTGTTGGACCTTGCAAATCTATATTTTGTGTCATTACTTGCTCTACTCTTTTATTGTGCCTTTTTCTTGGAGAAGATGTATAAGTTGGCCTGTAGCACCATAGATGTTACCATGGTAAATATTATTAATATGAAACACAATTATAGATTTTTTTTTTCTGAGAGGTGTGTTCTAATGCCCCTCAGTAAAAGTCAGGCAACACAACAGTCTTTTTAAAATTTGTATGGCTCTCTTTAGGTTGATTTTACAATTGTTTAAATTGAAATCAAGGGGCATACTGACAAAGAAAAGGCCAGGGACCCACACCAAAATTATTAAAACAAATATTTTGATGAATAATGATACCTAACAAGGTTACTGAGAGATGAGAAACAACTTGGTTGTTAGATGAGTATTTTAAGTGTAAATTACACCTGATTTAAGATACAGGTCCGTGGGGACCCATTAACACAGTGGAAGGGTAATGAAAGCTAACACAGGAGGAGGGTCCACATGGAAATTTAAAACTGCTGCCACATTTTTCATGAAGTGTTTTGTGTTTCATAAGGGTGTGAACTATGGATCAAAATATGAAATACTCTCTCTAAAACAGCAACAACAAATAGCATTTAAATACATAAGCCATCGTGATTCTATAATTAAGGGTACATTTCACGTCCATGGGACAAACTTATCAATTTTTCAAAATATTGATTTCAAGTAATGACCATTTTTACATTGGCTCATTTTGGTGATATTTCCCTTTCATTTAATACAGAAAGCTAATATCTTCCATAATTTATTTAGCAAAAAATGCAAATTGTGTATTTGAATTTGCAGTTTTGGTGCTGTTGGATGTCTTAAATGTCAACTTTGCCCTTCAAGATTTATACCAAAATACCTGTTTTTTTCTGTTATTTTCAGCTTTATTTGTTCAAAGTAGCTATTAAAATAAGACAAAGCTGTTTCACAAACTATTCAAATATTTAATATCCATAAAATTATTCACTTTGTTTGTGGCCGAGAAATCAGTGTCAACTGTGTTACCCTAATGAAAAAAAACCATAAATCAGCAAAAGTTTGTTTTTAAAGTCACATGACTCAAACCATATGAAGTCACAGCCTTCTTGGTGGGAACTTTGGAGAAAGTTTGATATTTTTTAATTCCTCCTCCTGGATATTTCATCCAAATGGTTGTCTGTGAGTGGTGTGATTTAATTGTTCGTCAACTGTGTTACCGACATTTTCTTGCTTAATTACTGTTGATGTTAAAATGACCAAAATGTAAAGAACATACACAGAAATATGAGCTGATGGAGGTCAGGTGGTGACATATATAAGGTTTATAATCAGCACAAGGGACAAAGATGGAGAAAATGTCAACCGTGTTACCTGTCAACCGTGTTACCCATCACTAAATTTTCTATTGTCCTGTCAACTGTGTTACTGTGTGTTTTTGTGCCATAATTCTCTTAAATGTTGAGTTAACTGTGATTTAAATGATGAGGGACATTTCTAGAGAGCTGAGTCTAATGTAATATTGTTGAGTTACTCTGAATTCAGTTTAATATGAATTTATATTGAAAAAATAGTCACAACTTTTGTCTGTAACACAATTGACAAAATAATGAACAGTTAATTTTTTTACAATTTAAATATTAACAAATTCGTTATATGAGTCAATGAGGTGACGTCCCTTTTTTGTGTCCATGTGCAATATTTCCTTCCATCATGAATTGAGTATTTCATCACATGTATTTCTTTATTCTATGAAACCTGTGTTATTTGAACACATCTTTAAACATAATTTTATATTGTACAAAAAAACACAAAACCAAGGAGTTTGGGGGTTTTACAGTCCACCACGTTGGCAGGACTGTTCATAGGTGTCATTAAGTTGAGATTTTTAAGAATGTCAGTTATTGTAAATGGAAATTAAAAATACAGTGGCATTATTTTATGCTTGAACCTTTTTAAATAAAACATTCTTTGCAAATAAAAATAATTTTAAAGCTGTTAAGAAATTTTAAAAAACTTTTGTCCCGTAATTTTCACCTTGTCAAATGTCAGGGTGGTGCAACCGTAACATTAGACTTTTATTTTAAAGTGAAGAGAATAAAACAGGAAACAGGAAACTGCATCAGCCAGAGGAGCCCAAATGACATTTGTGAGCAAGTGGAAAAGTTTGTAGATTTCTCTGAAATACTGATAAAAAAGGTTTTTTCA